>CAUYQU010014667.1:0-192917 GCA_963574635.1 Cheracebus regulus | reverse complement strand
TGTCTCGTTGATCAGTCTAATATCGACAGTGGAGTGTTAAAGTCTCCCACTATTTATGTGTGGGAGTCTAAATCTCATTTTAGGTCGTTAAGAACTTGCTTTATGTATCTGGGTGCTCCTGTGTTGGGTGCGTATATATTTAGGACAGTTTGCTCTTCTTGTTGGATTGATACTTTTACCATTAGGTAATGCCCTTCTTTGTCTCTTTTGGTCTTTGTTGGTTTGAAGTCCATTTTATCAGAGACTGGAATTGCAACTCCTCCTTTTTTTTGTTCTCCATTTGCTTGGTAAATCTTCTTCCATCCCTTTATTTTGAGTCTATGTGTGTCTTTATATGTCAGCTGGGTTTCCTGAATACAGCACACCAATGGGTCTTCACTTTGTATCCAGTTTGCCCATCTGTGTCTTTTGATTGGGGCATTTAGGCCATTTACATTCAATGTTAATATTGTTATGTATGAATTTGATCCTGCCATTTTGTTACTGGCTGGTTTTCTTGCCCATTAGCTGATTCATTTTCTTCATTGCATTTTTGGTCTTTGCTATTTGGTGTGCTTTTGCAGTGGCTGGTACTTGTTCTTTTCTGTGCTTAGTGTTTCTTTCAGGAGCTCCTGTAGGGCAGGTCTGGTGGTGACAAAATCTCTCAGTAATTGCTTGTCCATAAAGAATTTTATTCCTCCTTCACTTGTGAAGCTTAGTTTGGCTGGATATGAGATTCTGGGTTGAAAGTTCTTTTCTTTAAGGATGTTGAATATTGGCCCTGACTCTCTTCTGGCTTGTAGCGTTTCTGCAGAGAGATCCACTGTGAGCCTGATTGGCTGCCCTCTTTGGATGACCTGACCTTTCTCTCTGACTGCCCTTAGTATTTTTTCCTTCATTTCAACCCTGGTGAGTCTGATGATTACATGCCTTGGAGTTTCTCTTGTTGAGGAATATCTTTGTGGAGTTCTCTGTATTTCTTAGATTTGAATGCTGGACTGCCTTGCTGGGCTTGGGAAGTTCTCTTGGATAATATCCTGGAGCGTGTTTTCCAGCTTGGATTCATCCTCCCTGTCATATTCAGGTACACTGATCAAGCGTAGATTAGGTCTTTTCACATAATCCCATATTTCTTGGAGGCTTTGTTTCTTTTCACTTTTTTTCTCTTGTCTTGCCTTCTCTTTTTATTTCATTGAGTTGTTCTTGAATCTCTGATATCCTTTCTTCTGCTTGATCAATTTGGCTATTAAAACTTGTGTTTCCTTCACGTAGTTCTTGTGCTGTGTTTTTCAACTCCATCAGGTCATTTATGTTCTTCTCTAAGCTGGTTATTCTAGTTAGCATTTCGTCTAACCTTTATTCAACCTTTTTTGGTTTCTTTGCATTGATTTAGAACGTGTTCCTTTAGCTCAGAAATGTTTGTTATCCAACTTCTGAAGCCTATTTCTGTAAATTCATCGTACTCTTTCTTGGTCATGTTGTGTTCCTGTGTTGTTGAGGAGTTGTGATCCCTTGAAGGAGAAGAAGTGTTCTGGTCTTTGATGGTTTCATCTTTTTTGCACTGTTTTTTTCCCATCATCGTGAATTTTCTTGGCTGTGGTCTCAGGGAGCTGTTTGATGAGGTCACTTATCTGCCTGTTGAGGTGCTACTTGGTTTCTATGGACTCCTTCAGGTTGCTAGGTTAGTTTCCTGTGTCTTTTTTGTTTACACTGGGAGTTTAGGCCTGCCTCTTCTGCTGACCTGGAGGCACTGCCGGGTGGTCAATTATGCCGTCCCGTCCCATTGCTATGTAGGCTTCCTGTGTTTTTTGTTAAAACCTGAGGCCTAGTCCCCCTCCTTTACTGGTGGGCTATGTCCTTCCTCCACAAGCTGGATCATTCAGAGTTCAGCTCAAACTGTGGCACTGGCTGGACAACCTGCTAGAGTTAGTACTTGAGCCCTCTGGGGTTTGTCGGGTTGGTAGGGACCTGCTCAGCCTCACTGCCTGTCTCCCCATTTTCAGCTCCCTCTCTCTAGTCATGGGGGAGGGGCCCATCCAGCTACTCAGTCTATCCTCACGCCTTCAGCTCCTTCTTTCTTCAGGCAGGGGGAGTGGGTGATAGCCTGGTCTGCAGGCTCTTGCAGCCAGCTTAATGGGCTTTGCATTTGCTTAGATCTGTATGCCAACCCAGGACACTGTCCTGGATTAGGATTCAACTCACGCTTGCAATTCCTGGTGCGTGACTGGCAAAGATCCCCTTTCTGTGTATTGCTGAGGCTTTGGGGGAAGCACTGTATCTGGACCGGAGTGCCAGAGGGGAAGCCTCCGACTCGCCAGTCAGATGTACTTTCTGGGTGAAGCAGCACCCCCTCCCCACCTCGGTCTGCCCTGCGTGGGCTTTGGTCACTGTCTGACCAGACCTGTTGAAATACACCTAGTACTTTGGTTGGAGCTAGGAGATCTCTGGATTTCTGCGTCTCTCTCACTGGGTGTTGTGCACCAGAGTTGTGTCTATTTGGCCATTTTGAAGAGTATGGCAATTATTTTTGAAGAAATATTTTATTAACAATTATATTTTCAAAAATAGAAAATACCCATAGGTTGCTAAATGACTTTTGCTCTTGGTTTTTCATTGAGTATTTTTATATCCTTTGAAATATGTGCTCTTCAGGGCCTAAGAATTAATATTTTAGGATATATAAAATTATAATGTCTTAAGAAAACATTTATAAACATTTTGATTCTCTTTTCTAAATGTCTGATCCCTTTTGAGTCTTTAAAAATATGCATAATATTTTTCTCTAATTTGAAAGGAAATTCTATTATGTAAAAATTGCTTCATATTCTAATGAATGATTGTCTAAATCCTATTGTTATTTCATGATGAAGTTTAGAGGAAACAGACTAGAATGACAGTCAGGAGAACAAAATTCTAATACTGACTCAGCTACTAGTTAACCATGTAAACATCTACAAGCTGTTAGGTCCGTGCAAAACTAATCGCAGTTTTTGCCACAAAAGCTATGGCAAAAAATGCAATTTCTTTTGCATCAACCTAATACTTATTTTTTGTGGGCCCCTGTTTCCCCAGTTGTGAAACACGGTGCTGAGACTGGGTTTCCTCTGTGGTTCTTGTCCTCTGAGGAATTATAGGATCATAAGAACATGGCTAATGTTATAGTGCTATGAGAACATTGCCTTTATATATTAAAACATTTCTATTATTTATTAACAAGTTGTTCCTCAGTCTTCACAAGCCATTGAACGATTGCACTATAGTCTTCAAAATATTACATTACTGAGAATGATCCCATACCAGAAAAAAAAAGCTAAGTCTGAAATTTCTCTAAATGCTACAAAATGTTTATTAAATAGTCATTTTCATTCAATATTATAAAGCCAAAGTTTCCAAATATGTATTTACTATTGTTCTATAAACAATTTTAGAAAAATTGAATATTTAAAATTATTATTACTAGCATTTTCTTATCTTCTTTTACCATTCTAATCTATATTTGCAGCAATTATTACCTATTTTATGTATGTTCTGGACCATCTTGCATTCCTGTAATTCATGAAACAGGTTGCAGTCAGCTATTTAAAAGAGTCATTCATAGGTAGGGAAAAGATAAATGCAGCTGTGGAAAAAGGTTATGGCACAAGAAGATAAGATAATAGAAACATTTTCATGTATTTGAAAGAATTTTGTTAGCATAAATCTTCATTTTTATTCTTGTTTGAGCATTCTGTGGTGTTCCTCATGACAGGGTTTGAATTTAGACTGATCGCGCTTGAAATGGAAAGATACAGTTCAGCTGTTTGTACACAAATATGAAACAATTATTGCTGGAAGCACATTTATTCCAGTATCCCTCTGTAACTATGGTGACACAGCCCTGCAGCTTGCAAAAACGCACAGGACTAGAGTTTGTGAAAACGACCTTATGTGATAATTCTGTATTTGAGACATCAGTTTAAGAAAAGGGTAAAACCCCCAAATATCTGGTGTCTCTTATGTTTACTAATATTGGGTTATAAATATAAACTACTATAATAGGTACCTTGATATATTTTTCACCAAAATTGAGAACCAAATGAGAAGTAGTTTGATTCAGAGTGTTATTCCCCACAATTTCATTGATTTCGTAGTAAGATCAGGTATTTAGATAGAAATTTAAATATTCAGTTATGTTACTATTTGTGAGTACTGAATATTAGAAATCGTGGAGACAATGTGTTCATATATTTCTCAGTCTTTTATTTTTTAACGTCAAGTAGACATCATTTCAAATTCCTCATCCTCAGAGCTGGAATAAACACATCAGCTGCTCTCACTTCTGGGGGCAGCAACCTGCCTCAATTTATACCACGAGCATTCCAGTCAGACAGTGGTTTTAACAAAGGCCACAGCCTTGAAGTGCCTCATGTAGCTATTCAATGCAGCCTTCTCCAGGAGGCCTGAGCCTTGGTCCACGCTGGGCAGGGAAATCTAAATGATTTTCCGTGAGTAATCCCTCCTCGAGTTCTTCAGAGCCAAAGGAGACTCTGAAGTGAAAATCAAGTGTTTCGTTCCCAAACCTCACTTCTCCAAATCCCATGACCTGAAATGAAAGCAGGGAGGAAAGAAATCATCTAAAGTTTTAAAAGGTAAAATTAGGCAACAAAATCTGTAAGGGCAATTTATTTCCCTTGAAAAATAAATTAAAGAGTCAAGCCAGGTATTCCCAGGAGTGAAGCTACCGGACAGTGAAACTGAGGCTTGTTGGAAAACACTCTGTCAGAACATGGTGGTCCCTGGATAGTTAAGATCAGATTGCCATTACTTAGAGTTTTCCTTTCACACCATTTACTATTAAATAGCTATATAAATTTCTAGAAAAAGGTTTCTGACTTTCTTAGATTGAGATTTTAATCTTTTTTATTAAATCAAACTTTACTGCTCATTATGTCTTCATTCTTAAACTGTGCTCTTCTAAATTCCAGAAGGCATATTTTCAGTTCCTAACAAATTTTATGTTTAAAACAATGTGTTAAGAAATATAGTTATTTTATATTTGTGGTGCACTTTTGTTCTTGAATGTTGTATACGTCATGATTTTGATAACTCATTGAGATGCTCTTCCTCCTCATAAAATCTAAGATGTTACAGTGTCACACTGGTGAAACACTGTGTACCTCTCATTTAAAACCTAGTTACAACGTTTTTTTGGTAGACATATTGGGTTAGTGTTTTTCCTGAAACCCTTTTTGATTTGCACTGGAGTTGTGATGGCTCAAGATTCTGCAAAACGGGGAAATTTTTGATAGTGTTGGCCACCACCCTGTGGTTGAGCCTGGAAACCCTGAGTGCTGTCGCCCTATTTCCTGCTGTGACCCCAGAGCCTTAGACTGTGGATTGCAAGGTTATTTCTCTGTTTCTTCCATTAAAAGCGAGACTAAAAAATTGTTTTGCCAGGACATGGATAAAAGAATTAATGGAGACATTGTACTATTCACTTAGAAATCCATTCTGTTTCTTCAAAAGACTGTATGTCAATAGAAGAGAGGAGAGCAGAGAAACCAAAGGTTGTGTCGAGGCCATTTCTTAAAGTGTCCTTATTTAACAGAAGGAAAGCCTTTATGGGAGGACTTCTGATATTGGTTGCACTTTGGAGTTTAAGTTGTGATAAATTAGAAAATATTTAGAAAAATAATTTGAACAAAGTACAAGAAAAGTTGGTTTTAAGCACCGACAATACAGTAGTCACAGGAGATATGAGTGTGGTCAGTCTGGAAAGGAAAATTCTATAATATTATAGTGAGAGCCAAACAAAAGTTGTGTGTGTGTGTGTGTGTGTGTGTGTTGTATAGGAGATGAGAAGTTGGATGAAGTAAAGTGGTGTTTAGGAAAAAGAAAAACAGCCAGGCACTATGGCTCACAGCTGTAATTCCAGCACTTTGGGAGGTCTAGGTGGCCAGATCTATTGAGCTCAGGAGCTGAAGATCAGCCTGGGCACTGGGTGACATAGTGGGACCCATCTTTACAAAAATTAATCTGGCATGGTGGCACATGTTTGTAGGCCCAGCTACTCAGGAGACAGAGGTGGATGGATCACCTGAGCCTTGGAGGTTGAGGCTGTGGTGAGTTGTGATCACATCACTGAATTCTAGCCTAGGTGACACAGTGAGATCCTGTCTTTGAAAAAAAAAAGGAAAACAGAAAACACGTTCTTTTAAGCTGAGACCTGAAGGATGACTAGCATTTCGGTGGAGGGAGTATACTCTATAAAGATGGATGGCAAGGACAGAGGCTTACACAGTCCCTAGGATACCTTTAATATCTGATGACTGTTCAGGCTAATTACCAAGAACAGAAAAGCAAACCATTAGCCATTTGAATGCTGATATTGCAACCACAAATAGCTTAAGAGAAGAAAAATGGAAATGATCCTTCAATAAGATGCACTTGAGGTCCAGTAGCTCAAGTCAGTAAAAAGTCTTAGAAGTATTGCTATCATGTTTCATCAACCTGAAATTATTCACAAGCCAGATAAATTACCATATCTGGGACACTCAGTGACATTTGATTAAGTAGTAATTATACCAAAAGCCTGATAATAGAAAAGAATGTATTAAAATAATGTGAATGACAGTCTATTAGAATATTACCCATAATAGAATGGTTTGGCCACAGGGACCTCATTCATACTGAATTGGTTATATAAAATGATCTCTCTTAAAATGAATGTAGTTCAACAGAGCTTCAAGATGGAAGAATGCAGCACCCAACACCTTCCCTCTTAAGTCAGCAGGCCAAGCCCCATCTGAGTGAGGACAAGAGACCAGGTTAGCTATAGCCAATGGATTAAGGAAGGCACCAGGCTCCCCTTTCTGTAGGTCTTGGTGGCTGCTGCCTTGCAGAGACAGTAAAAGCTCTAATTCTCCTTGCCTGATAGCATAGTTGCAGTTAAGAAGTAGTACAACTTTTTTAAATTAGCAACTGGACATAGAGTCATAACATCTATAAATATAATAAAAGTCTCAGTTCTCTTTTAACCTTCCATGTGTGATTTTGGGGGTAGGTGTTCTTGGGACAGGATCTGGCTAGCTTGGCTGGATCATGTGAGGAAATCCTCTAATTAAGCTCACTTTCAGGACCCAGTAAAGACAGTATCCCTGGGCCTCATGCTGAAGAGCACACATTCTATGCTTGCTGGTTTCTTATATTCTGTCCCTGCGGAGTCTAAAGCCCACCTGTAGTATTCTGTAGACAATTCACAAACCTTCAACACTCATTTTAATAGGAAAATTAATACAATACCCATTATGTTCCTCAATCCTTTCAGTATGGTCTTCCACAAGGAACCTGATTCCAGATCTAGAATAATCTACTGGCTATGAATAGGCCAGTTCCTTAACCCAGTCTCAGTTTTCATTGCTGTAAAATGGAGAAATGGAGAATTGTTCTAAGAATGAATTAAAACCGGCCGGGCACAGCAGCTCATGCCAGTAATCCGAGCACTTTGGGAGGCCAAGGCAGGTGGATCATGAGGTCAAGAGATCGAGACCATCCTGGCCAACATGGTGAAACCCTGTCTCTACTAAAAATATAAAAATTAGCTGGGCATGGTGGCACGTGCTTGTAGTCCCACCTACTCAGGAGGCTGAGGCAGGAGAATTACTTGAAGCCAGGAGGCAGAGGTTGCAGTGAGCCTAGATGGTGCCACGGCACTCCAGCCTGGTGATAGAGCAAGACTGTCCAAAAAGAAAAAATCAATTAAAATGATGCCTATAAATCACTTATACAATCTTCAAGTAGAAAAGGTTAATCATTAATAAAGATGGTAATTTACATGACATTACTGTATTGCCTGTGATTGGCCAGATTTTTATGCACCAGGAATGCCTGAGAGCCTCTGTCCAGACCAGCTATGCTTCAACATTCTCATTAATCAGAAGGAGAGTGGAAGAAAGTGTAAGCAGGTTTCATCTCCATTACACTTTGCTTCAGGTGCTCTAAGATGTGACTGATGCTAATTTTTCTAAATGTTATGTTATTTAGGTGGGACTCAAATCCCAGCCTCTTGATTCTTGCTTCCTAGCATTTCTGCCTTAGAAATTGTTTTCACTACCACAGATTTTTTAAAACAATTGTTTGAAAATTTGTATATTTTCTTTTTTGGATGACTTGAGGCTAGTGAAATGATTTGATGAAAAATAGGAGTGTGTGTGTGTGTGTGTGTGTGTGTGTGTGTGTGTGTGTGTGTTTGAGATCTGAGACAGGGTTTCTGTCTCGTTGCCCAAGCTGGAGTGCATTAGCACGCTCTCAGTTCGCTACAACCTCCACCTACCAGGCTCAAGCAATTCTCTTGCCTCAGCAACCCCAGGAGCTGGGATTACAGGCACATGCCACCATGCCCAGCCAATTTTTGTATTTTTAGTAGAGATGAAGTTTCGCCATGTTGGCCAGGCTGGTTTTGAACTCCTCACCTCAAATGATCTACCTGCCTCAGCCTCCCAATGTGCTGGGATTACAGGTGTGAGCCACTGCACCTAGCCAGATTATATTCTTAAAAAGATAAGTGATTGTATAATAAAATGTTGGAAGTTAAGGGAAAAAATCAAGTCTTCCATTTGCTTTTCCTCAGCTCTGAAACATACTAATTTTGGACTAGCCACGTGAATTATTTTTCTTTAGTCAAAAAAGGGTTATAAAATGTCTCATAAGATTGTCTTGAGTGTTAATTTTAAAATAGATGTGAAAGAACTTGGAAGAAATAAATACTTGGAAAAGTTAGCTCATCATCATGCATTCTGATTTCAGGCCATTGTATGATTTTATATTGCTTGTATTATTTTAATTTTATTTTTTATGCATATGATACTGGATTATGCCATTTTGTCTTATAATATGCACACTATGCTTCTCAAAAATACAGTAAATGGTTGTGTCCTAAAAATATTTAGAACATGGAAAATAAATCATATGTTAACTGAGTACTTCCATATTTTTAGAGAAGCCACTGATGATTTCAAGATAGCACTTGATTGAACAGGCTGTTTTTGGCAGGATGGAGTGGATTGCAATAGTCATCTTTACAATTGATTCAATTTCTTCAGCAAATCAAATTTGTGGCAATAGACATAAATCATTTCAGATGGCTAGAGTGAACAAATTGACTCATGCAGGTTTTGTTAATATCATGGTGTAGAAATGATCTACATGGCATTGAATAATATTCCTTGAGTTATTGGACAGTAGATACTTTGGCATAACTGTCACATATCAATAAATTTAACTTCAGCTCTTCTGCAATGAATTATAATTTCTTTAGAAATAATATAAACTATTGAAAAGTTAGAAATAGTTCAGGAAAGTTTGGTCACTGTTTCTTGAGATTACATGTTTATCTACTATACACACACACATGCACACAAACACAACTCACATGCAACATTCTATGAATCAATGCATGGTGAAGAAATAGAATGTTTTGATTAATCCACAGTTACCCCTCTATGCAATGATGTTATCTAGTAGATGAATACTTTCTTGGAATTTAAAGATTTTCTTCTAGAATTTTGCCTCTGAATGTGCACAAGTGCACTAGATACTGTTTTGAACAGATTTTCTTCCCCCCACTCCCAGAAATGTAGTACTTTAATCTGCTAAACAGAAAGTTAAGTGCGAGGTCAAGTATCTTAAGAGAGACCTCAGAAATGCAAATTTGAAATTGTCTCTGGTGAGTTTAGGTAAGCATATTAAATCTAGAGGAAATAAAAGATTAGAATAAGTTTTAAAAGGATTTTCATAGATAAAAAGCAAAATATTTTAAAATGATAGGCCTTTCAAGTACATCTTTGATTAGAAGTATGAGATACTATGATTCAGAAAAACAATAGGAAGTACTGAAAAATACTGTCAATGTGGTAGGACAATAATAAAAATTAAAATTTTCTAAAGCCACTATATTTCCTACTGGTGAAAAAATTCATAGAGAAAGTAATTTTTGTTTGTTTTTATTTGTCTGTTGCCCAGGCTAGAATGCAGTGACACAATCATAACTCACTGTAACCTCAAATTCTTAGACTCAAGGGATCTCCCTGCCTCAGCCTCCTGGATAGCTGGGACTACAGGCACACGTCACCATGCCTGGCTAATTTTTCAATTTTTCATAGAGATAGGGTCTTGCTATGTTGCCCAGGCTGGTCAAGCGATCCTCCTGCCTCAGCGTCCCAAAAGTCCTGGATTCCTAGAGAAAACAAAAGCGTATATATTTTAACAATCTCTTGGATAAGTTAAAATTTAAAACCAAAAATTAGGCAAAAAAAAAAAAAAAAAAAAAAGGGAAGGACAAACACAAGACCAGGGACAAGCACAATACAATGAAATGTTTTCCTAATTTAGTTGTTGTGCATTCCTTTTTTTTTTTTTGGAAATATTTATTGCAGGTCAACTGTAGTATAGGTACTAGAGTCGGCTGTAAAAACAGGCTTTCATTTCATCCCTCACATTCTGATTAGGGGGTAAGTGAGTAGGAGTCATTGGAAGACTTTAAGCAGAAGTTGATCAGATTTGTGTTTTAAAAAGAGCTATATGAGAACAAAATGGAGAAAAAACACTGGAGGTGGCAACATGAGAAACAAACTCAGAGGCAGATCAAATAACCATTTCTTAAATCTCCAAAAATAAGCAACAGTTACATAAGACTGAAACTGTGCAGTGCAGTTGAATTTTCTCAATAATTTTTAAATGGTGATTTGAAGATGAAAGCCTAAAATGAAGCAAGATTGGTGAAGTGTCTTAAAATTTGAGTGGAGCTTTTAGAGCTATTCAGCAGACACTGAGGAATTATGCACACAGTATTCTTTAATGGAATTATTTTAACACTAATCAGACGTTCTATAGCACGGAAGCATTTGCAATTTTGTAAGGATAGAGACTTGAATCCTGCTGCTGGAAGTCTGGAAGGTCACAGTCCAGTAGTGGCCTCTTAACAGGTCCTTGCTTGTCAATACTCCACTGCTTTAGCAACAAAGTCGAAAAAAGTCATCATGAAAAGATAAATGCCAAATGTTTTTACTTTTGTGGGTAAGGCAGTCGTTTTCCTTTTTCCATCAATATTAAACATCCTAATGATGGGCCTCTATATTTGAAAAGTGGAGTTTCCAAGATATATTAGTGAGTTGCAGGGAACAGACTGACTAAAAGAACAGAACAGAAGCAATTCTATTTTTCTGAATATTGAGACAAAAAAATGAGAACATTGCAAGGGATTGATGTTGAGTATCAATCATTTCCCTGTAGTTTGTGCAATTTTCCCTGCTAGAAGAACATCTCGATCTCCCCTGGAAACATTAAATTTGCTTTGTGAGTTGAAGAAAAAGCTAAGCTTAGCGAGTTGGTTCCAGGTGTTTAAACACTGATTTCAGGCATAGTGAGATGACTTTCTGAGGATTAAGATATATGCCAACTTTTTTTCTATGAAAAAGCAGCCCATTTCATTTTCAGACCTCTGCGTGGTAAAAAGTTGCACTCAGTTGAACTGAACTTTGATTTCCACTAATTTCCATGGGTTGTTCCTGGCCCTGAGTCTAGAACTACACCGATTCTGCCTGTAATGTCTTTCATAACACATCCTTTCAAGTGTTTAAAAAGCTTCCAGTCCTCCTAAATGGCATCGTATCAAAAATAATCATTTCAAATGTGGCATCATTTTAAGATGCTCTACCTGTTAACACTTTCCCGACCATAGTTCTATCCATATCCCTGTTTAAAATAGGAATTCCAAAACCTTAAAAAAGGTATACATTTCATTTCTGTCACATTAGAGCAACTAAGGTAGAGTGATATGTTTCTTCTCTTCTCTTATTAATGGAGCCTTACTACCTTAGCTTCTGGTTTGTTTGCTTTTTGTAGCCATAATACCCATTCTATTAGCTTATCATGGATATGGAGAGTTTGTTAAACTAGGACTCCTTGTCTTGTGTTTGTGAAGATTTTATTTAAACCTGAGATCTCTGTATTTTTCCAGGGACAACAGTTATTTCCATTGGCTGGTCATGTGAATCCAGCCTTCTTTTGTTTATGCTGTGTGATTCCTTATCTCCTTCAAGTTGGTATTTTTCCTCTTCTACAACCTTTTCTAGGATAAACTTTAAACAGCTCTTTGCTCACCTACATGTAATGTGGATAAATCTGCATACAATTCTATCTCTTATCCAAAAGACTGGATAATATACAGTGTCAGATGCCTCATTACAAACCATAAAGAGGTCTTAAAACACAAACAATCCATGGCATCAGATCGCATACAGTAATTCTGGATTCTTGTGATGACTTATTTTTAAGTAAAGAAACCAGTTATTCAGTGCTAGAAATTAACTGTGGGTTAGCATTATGCTACCTGTTCTCTAATTCCTTTTGTTTTCCCTTTTGAATTAAAAAAAAAAAATGACTCCATTTGAGATTTCTGGTACCTCCACCCTAATCCCTGGTTTGTGGATGAACACCAAGGATGACTGAAGAGCAGCCGAAGAAGGGAGTTCTTCCAGCAGCCTCCTGGGCATGCTCCTCTGGTCCTGGGAAACTCAGATTTCAGTTGGCTCACACTTTCTCTCTCCTCACACAGTTTATATTTCACATTTCATAACCTTCCTTTGTCCACTCTTTCAAGCCCACAATTCCCCTGTAAAAAAGGATACGGGCAAAGTGGAGGCTGAATTGCTTTACCATTCATAAACTACCTCCTTTCAAAATGATCCCCAATACGATGTCATTTCTGCTCCAATAGTAACATTTGCTCCACCGGATTCCATTGAGACAAGGGTGTTCCTGTCCCCCTGGAAGTCTGCACAGCTATGAATGCCACAGGCCACACTTGGATATACGCAGAGCTTTTATTTTTTGATATCTACCACTGACTTCACTTTCTCTTTTTAACTAATATAAAGCTTAGCTGTTTGTTTGCAAAACAAACTTTACCCACAAAAATAAAAACATCTGCTATCCTTTTTTGATAAAGGTCTTCTAGATTTGCTTCACCCACTTTAACTTTTTCTATGTATCTTAAAATTCAGCATGCAATACTATTTTCAACTTTTTCACATTTTAGACTTCCTTAGTTTATTTCTATTCACATAAAATCCTTTTTATAAATATTGATAGAAAATACCATTCTTAATGATATCACCAGTGATGAGTTGAATACTGCCCTAGTCCCTGTTCAAACAGTGAAAAGTATTTTCTGAGCTATGAGCTTGAAAAATAAGAATAAATATTTTAAAAGATATAATGGCTCCTGGTGAGACAATCTTATAAATTCATAGATATTCACACAGAAAAGGAGCATTGGCGAGCATAAGATCATTAAGTTCGTCTTATGCTTTTGTTATAAGAGGAAATTCTGCAATCAAGAACAATGCAATGAGTGAGTTTGTCCTGTCATAGATCCTTTTCACAGGGCCTGGGATATAGGACTTAGTGAATGTTCATAAGCTTTTGATCCTTACTCAAAGGAACTCTATTCTTTGAATAGTAATAATGGAGGGATTATAGGAATAATTGCAAATCTCAAGATTTGCTTTATATTACCCATTCTAGGTTCACCATGATTAACTATTTAATGTTATTTAGGTCCCTTGACCTCCTTCTCTGCAACTAAGGAGTTGATGCAAGGAAGTAAGAAAATGAGTCAAAGATTTGGAAGAAGTTCATTTGAAGTTGTGGGTTATACTAACAGTATAGTAGGTCGGAAAAAGATGATTTTGTGGGTTAGTTTTTGTTTGTTTTTGTTTTGTTATGTGTGTGGGTGGAGGTAGGAGAAACTAAGGAAATAATTCCAAAGGAAAGGCTATTGATGGGGAGTTTTTCTCCTGAATTGTATCGTTTTCAGATTTATATTAAAGGATTAAAATGGCCATATTTTCCTACTGCCAGTCAATGACTGTTTATTTCATATGTACATATTTAAAAGACGCCCTAGAGAAGTGTATATATAGCATTACAATTAGCAAGTCAAAAGACTGGAGATTACCTTTCCTAGAACATCCCTTTTATGTCATAGCCCCATATGCCATGCTTTTACCAAGAGGCTTGACGTTTATATCTGGTGCCCTTGTTCTGTTCTTGAAGCTCCTGCTAAATGCCTCAACTTTGGTGTGTCACAGGTACTTCACATTTCAGCCCTTTAAATTGACCTTATGGTCATTCCATTCACTCCTGCTTCTCCTCATTAGATTATGAGAAAATGGCCCTTTTCACCCATTCACCTAAGGTGGAATCCAAGCATCATCTTAGAAGCTCTCAAAGTGATCAGGGGAGCCTGAGGGGAGGTAGAATGTAGTGGCTAAATGTACACACAGTGATGTTCAACTGCCTTGGTTTGTAATTCTGAGCCCACCATTTACTGACTGCATGAACCTGGACAAGTAACTTAAATCTTACAATACTCCTATTTACTCATCTGTATCATGAAGACGACAATATTAGAACCTACCTAATATAGCTGTTATGCATATGTAATTAATTAATAATTGTTTTTAAATGTTTATATGTGTTTGTTTTTATATTTATAAACCTCTAAGAACAAGGCAGCAAATAGCATAAGCACTTTCTTCTCATATTTAATTAATCACCAGTTTTAACAAGTATACTCCTTACATTGCATCTTTATCTGTTCCATCCTGTTTCTCCAGTGGTGTTCCTGGCTGTCAGTGCTTGAATTCAAGCTCTTGTCATATATCCATGAAATATTTCAATTGTCATTTTATTAACCTTCCCACTTCTGCTCTTTCCCTGAATACATCCTTTATGCTTCTGGCTGAATGACCTTCCAATATATTAATATACCTCTAATCACAGCATTCTTCTGTCCCACATTCACCAATTCAATATTCTTTTGTGACTCATCATTTTATCACAGAATTCCCCCCGGCCCAACCCTAATGTTTTTGATGGGATTGTTTACGATGGCCAGAGGACCAGCTGGCCCAGCCCTATCTCTTGGCACATTCTCCCTCACATCTTTCAATCAAACAATGCTGAGGGATACCCTGTCTCCATCTTTAAACACCTTGTTAAGATTTTAGTACTGTGACTTAGCAAACTGAACTCCCTGAACTCTGCTGCTTAACCAAAATTTTCTGGACAATTATAAGTCTGTGTAGAAACATGTGAGTAAGAATGAGTCTTGGAAAAATAAATTCACTTACTTAAAAATGCACATACAAATGGCAGCATATACTGCGTGCATTGTGCTTACTGTATGCCATAGGTGGTCCATGTTGATTGAATCCTTATTGTCATTTTATGAATTTTACTTAAACATTCTTTATTAATGAAGTTTTAGGTTGCCCTTGTATTTTTTAATCTCAATTTTATCTAATTGTTTTATCTCAGTTTTCCTAGATAACTCCCACTTATCCTGTCTTTATCATATGGATATTGTAGTTTAATCTAATTATTTTTCAGTAAGTTTTTTTATGTGTTATAAATATGCATATGTTATATGCTACTATTTATTATAATAGTTTTGTATATGCTCTTAATGTAAGTTAAGAATTAATGATCTAAATCAAACTAGAAATGTAATCTGTTCTGCATATGTTTCTTAATTCTTCCAAACTAAGATTGAACATTGTGTTTTAGTATCAGAATTTGGGGATAGATTGGTTTTAAAACTTGCTTCTAAACATGATTCCCAGGAATTCGACCTGTTAAACCTTGAATTTGTTTAAACCTCCCATATGTAAAATTGTTTTAACGTTATTGACAAAATAGATAAAAATCAGTACCTCTCTCACTGGGATCATAGAATGGTTTTGTTAAAAATCAGTGATTGGCACCCCAGTACAGATACACTTTAATGACAGTTTATTAAACATGTATTAAAATGTATTCTTAGACAAGTATGCATGTCTCAATAAATGATTTTATGCATGAGTTGTCTAACTCTTGAAAATAATTATATTATAATCTTGATTATTACTGCATCTTTAAGCAATCTACTTTCATTTTGCTAAATATTGTCACAAATGATAAAAGATTAAGTGTAAAACTAAGTATTATGTGAGTTCCTGCAAAATCAGAATTATAGTCTTGGTTACTAATGTTTCTACAATAATGTGAATTAAGTTGTAGATCTACTAAACAGCATTCAATAGTTTTTCTCGTGTCCTAGAAAAGATCTTTTATTTGCATTTCTAAAAATCTTTTAGAGTGTTTGCTTTTCAGTACTTCCCATGTATTGCTTATTGTGATCACTGCAATGATGATCACAATGATGACTTAATGAAAGATTTAGGTGTTATTCCTCGACACCTAATGTATGTAAAATTAGGCAGCCAGCTGCAAATAAGTCAGCAGTAAGCAGAAGAAGTGGATTCTTAAAAACAGAAAACTACAGCTTTAAGTCCTAAGACTTATTTTAAGATATTCATGGCTTCAATTCATTTATCATTTTTATTGGAAAGAGATATGCTCATTTTTACCACTTTGGAAAAAAGAAGCCAAAAACAAAAATAATTTTAAGCAAAGAGAGATGCTAAACACTTTTGAAAAACCTGCTAAGTGAAATAGAGATGCAAGATGAGCATAGAAAAGAACTGCAAAATGTTCATGGCTCGCTCTTGGTAAGGTTGGAAGACCTGAAAGGATCACATTTCAATTTTTCAAATAGAAAACACTTATTTAAAAGAAAATCTAAAAAAAAAGTAAAACCCAACAAAGTACCTTGGAAATTGCATTTGCTCAGTGCCAATATAAAGTGGCCTGTAGTTTTTATGTATTTTGCATTTTATGACAAAGTAAGTATACAAGAGAAGGCAATGAAGGCAGATTATAGAAGACTTTCCAAGTCAGGAAGAGAAAGCTGCACATGCAACAAGAAAATATTATTGGGATGAGTATTATAAGGTAATAATTAGTTCAGAGAGTCTGGCTCAGAGGAATGAGTGAAACTGAGTACATATTTCTATGTTTATATTTATAAGAAAACATAAAGAATGTATTCCTACATATGAATGAAAAATAGTAGAATTCTTTAATTCTTTCACTACTTTTATTTTGATACAAAGAAATAGCATTGAGAAAGGAGCCAATTTGAGGGAAAAGGTCATATTTTAAATTCTGTTCCAAGTTGAATGTAATTTAAAGTGAGAGCTGAGAATTCTTACAGAGTAGTTAATTGTTGGAACATATTGTAGGAGTCCACAGGGTAACCCCCTTAGGAGTATTTGGGTTGCTATTTCGTAGAAAAATGAAGGAGCATGGTGAAAATGCTTTCAGCTTCATTACCTTATTCCACCACCACCAGATGACAACTTTATGGCTTTGATTCCACTGTTTGAATTATGTGAGCTTTCATTCATTGGTTCATTTCTCAATTCAACTAATATTCTCAAGTGCCATACTATGCACTGAAGCTGCTAGCAGTTAATAAACAGGATTCCTTCCAGGGCAGAGTCTAATGGGGAACATAAACAGGTGTAAGACAATGAAACCCTATGGGATGAGCTCAGTGGCAAACAAAGTGTCTACCTAACGAAGACGAGGGCAGGAGGTAGTTTTCAAGAGAAAATTATGTCAGTGCTGAGATAATTGGAATAGGACTCTTGCAGAGGAAGAGTCAAGAGTACATTCTATTTAACGGAGGGTCATGTATGAGGGGGTCGGAGTCAGATGGGGTAAAATTGCTTAATGTAGGACCTAAAGGAAAATCGATCTTTTTGCAGAATAAGATGAGGGTGGAACTAGGGAGAAGAGACAGGGAGTATAGACAGTGGTGCAAAATAAAACTCAGAGGGACTAAGTAGGGGAACTCCCAGAGTCTCATTAAGAAATTAGCACATGATCTTGAGGAAAGGAAACAAGAAAAATTCGTGTTTGTAGGAGATTATTCACCAGTTCATGGGACAGTTGGGGGGCTGGCAAGGCCTAATTAGAAAGTGATCCTAGAGTTCTAGGATGGGATGTCGATGGCCTTTGCGGGGGTAGTGATTGTGGGGCTGGAGAGAAACAGAGTAGATCTGAGAGACATTTAGAAGATGGTCCAATGGTAAATCACAAACACTCAATGACTTGCTGCCGCACTTTTTTGTTTCCTTGTTCTAATTTGCTTTAAAGTTATCTTAAGTTGTGGTTATTAAGGACCAAAAGTATCTGAGACAAGTTTCCATCAATTTAGAAAGTTTATCTTGCCAAGGTTAAGGACACGCCCCTGACACAGCCTTAGGAGGTCCTGACAATATGTGCTCAAGGTTTTTGGGGCACAGCTTGGTTTTATACATTTTAGGAAGATATGAAACATCAATCAATATGTGTAAGATGTACATTGGTTTGGCCTGGAAAGGCAGAAAACTTGAAGTGCAGGCCTCCAGGTCATAGGTAGCTAAGAGACAAAAGGTTGCATGCATTCCTTTGAGTCTTTGATCAGCCTTTCACTAAATACACAATTTACATGTGAGATGAGGATAGAGAAAGAGTCACTTATGCCTTGGTCTGGCTCAGTAAATCTACATGTTTACATAAACAGTAGGGTAGAGAAAGCAATCAGATATACATTTGTCTCAGGTGAGCAGAGGGATGACTTTGAGTTCTGTCCTTTCTCCCACACCTGTGAAGATAAACTACCAATTTACATTGCCAGGGTAAAATCCAACAGAACTGTTTTAGGGTAAATATCTTGAGATCCACAAGGAATTTTCTTGTGGACAAATTGTGAGGGAGGTATGTGGTTATTTTTCATTGTTGTTTGTTAGTTGGTTTTTAATCTTTATAGCTATCTTATTTACGAATAAAATGGGAGGCAGGTTTGCCTGACTTAGTTCCCTGCTAGACATTTCCCTTTGGTGTAGTGAATCTGAGGTCCAAAAATTTATTTTCCTATCACATTATGATTAGAGTCTTTTCAATCTGAAAACTCGTGCCTTGAGTCCTGGAAAATATATTTCGGTTGAAAAAAATTGCTGTTCCTTATTCCCACTGTTCTGTATGTTTAGGAGTTTCATGAGTTAGTTGTCTCCTATTCTTGATCCTGTTCTTGGTCATTTCTTTTTTCCTTTGTCGATTTCTGGAGATTTCTCCATTTTATCTTTCAAGTATTCTTATTTTTTTAAAAATCCCAGCAGTTACATTTTAAATTTCCATGAAATCTTCTTCTCTAGTTTATTCACAGTACTTGGTGTTTATGTCATGTTGACAATTTCTCCAAGATTTCCCTTGTTGGTTTGTTTTGCTTTCAGTCTCATTATGTAGAGAGCTTTCCTCAAATACCTTGTGATACTTATTATTATGTAGTTAGGAATAAGGCACTAAAATAGTTGATTGGATAATTTTATATTGGTAGATGAGAATTTTCATATCTTTCCAGAATTCTCTGTGCAAATTCACCAGTGTGGTCACTAACTTGAGTTCAGCTTTCTTACTCTGCTAGGTCAGTTACCCCGTCTCCATTTTGTTTTATTTCTTCATGTGTTATGATTCCAGGTTTTAGATATCTCTGAATTTCATAAAGATGTAGGTTTCTACTCTGATTTTCCTTGACAATATTGCTATGATTTCTAAGTGCAGAAAACAGTTTTGGAAATGTCTAATTTTGCAGTCTTAAACCAAATGTCTGCTATTCAATAATTTTTAGGCTTTTATTGAGCACTTTTTGGGAAACTCTATTGTGATGATTTTAGCTTAGAGATTACCATATAATAAATGATTAAATACAGTTTAGTTTTAAGAAAACCCTTTTGTCTAATGGACTACAGTCTTTACATCTAAGCCAGTAAACCTCTGTATACAAAATGAATGCTTTGTTAATTAGAAAGTTTGTAAGTTCTGAGATACTGTATGTTTTAAGATCTGACAGTTTTCAAATTAAAGAAGCAATATCAATCCTTTTACTTTTAGATAGTTCTAGAACTGACGTGCAGTTTTAATGGTAGTTTAAACTTGACAGCAAACATGTTTATCTTTAAAAGAAGCCTGCTGGATGGAAACAGGAATTATCTTTCTGTACAAGACATCCTTTACTGCTCCTTTTTTCATGTAGACTGTAGATGAAGTACCTTCGACCAAAAAATAATACAAACAGTACTGATAGTGGAGATGGGAACAGCTGAGGAACTATCTCATTTCTTGGAAAAAAAAAATTTGTTATAACGTCATACAGGATATTTGGCCAGCTCTGAGTTTCCTTTTTATCAGGTTGATACCTTTTTTCCCCTAGCCATATTTTCTAATTTCCCACTAATCTTTTCACTCATATATGGTCTTAAATAGTCACAGATGGCTGGCCATGGTGGCTCACGCCTGTAATCCCAGCACTTTGGAGGCCAAGGCAGGTGGATCATCCAATGTCAGGAGTTTGACATCAGCCTGAGCAACATAGTGAAACCTTGTCTCTTCCAAAAATAAAAAAGTTAGCCAGGCCTGGTGGTAAGGATCTGTAGAACCAGCTACTCAGGAGGCTGAGACAGGAGAATCGCTTGAACCCAGGAGGCAGAGGTTGCAGTGAGCCAAGATCGCACCATTGCACTCCAGCCTGGCAGAGTGAGACTTTGTCTCAAAAAGAAAAATAAAAAAGAACTGTTTAAGAGGAATCTTCACTACTATAAAACTCTGAGGACAAATATAATTTTAAAAGAAAACACTCTGTACTACCATCAACATGAGGCTGAAATTTAAGCTACATACTAACCAAATCTGTTAAATAAGCAATATGTGTTTAAAGAATTTGCTATGTGTTCCAACTATATATTATACTCAGTTCTCTGGTGAGCAAAATGTTAACTGAGACTGAGAAATGAGAATAATCACACAAAAATGAAGCTGATTCTGTCTGCTAACCACCAGTTTCCACATTAAGTTTAAGGCACACTGCCTCGTATTTGAAGGTCTTCAGCTCGACCTTCCTTGCACCTGCTCCTCCAGTGAGCCTTTGTGTAGACCTCTTGTGAGGATAATGCTAGTTCATTAAATGTCAGCTCACACTTTCCTGAATCAAATAATAAACTCTGCTTTTTCTTGCCTGTGTATAAGTCTTATTTGCCTCAGGACTTTTCTCAGAATTTTAAGAAAAATAAAATGATAGTGATCACAGTCTTTGGCATTTAGAAGCAGGAATAGTTTTGGTCGTAATTCAAGTGGTCAAGAACTCCGTATGCCAGTGAAGGTGAGAGAGAAATCAGAAGGGTTGAATGACATCATACTGAAAATCACTTTGTCCAACTCTTTTGTTTCTAACCTCTCCTGTGTACACAGAAAGCATGTCAACAAAGGAAAGTGTTTCTTTTGCTCATTGTTGTATTGCTTATTCATTCATCAACATTTTTGATGGTCTACAAGGTTTCAAACAGACAGAAAAACGAATAAGACAACATACTCACCATTAATGAGCTGCCTGTTTCGTTAAGAGTAGAGTTAGATAAATGGACAGGTACGTTTCTATGGGAATGGCACTATTATAGAAGATAAATCCACAAGCAGACAAGACTTATTTGATCTACAGCCTAAATGCCTTCCATTGAATTAGAAATCAAATAAACTCAACACCTCAAATGTTTTTCAGGAATTAAAATAATGGGCAGATAAGACAGAGTTGAAGTCTGAAGGGCTTGCTAAGGCATGAAAAAAAGGAATGTCTGGCTGCCCATTTGCGGACATTGGCTTGAGAAAAGACAACCTATGGTTATCTCTGCTCTAGCAAGCCATCTTTTTGCTAATGTAAGTCATGTTGCATTCCATCTGTGGTTAATAAATAGCTTTCATATTCAGGATTGATTTTCAGGAGAGACATTAGTTTGATTTCATTGCAGGTGAGGTTGAATATATTTTCAACCACTGTTTGAGCACTTGTATTTCCTTTGTGCCAAATTATTGGTTCACACTCTTTATCCATAAATTTTTAGAAACATAGTCTGTTTGTAATTCTTGGAAAACTGTTGGCAATTTTTTATATGGTTACTAATATTTCTTTATTTTTAAAATTTTGGCTCTGATTGCTATGGACATTCAAGAACTAAAGTGTAGAAAAACATAGATGCAAGATACAAAAAAGTAATATGGAAATTTATTTCCAGTGAGTGCCTGGGTACAAAATAATGGAAGTATGCAATGGCATTAACACTGTGTTTATTCTCCCTACCTCAATACACTGGTATTACACTAAGGGTGTCATATGACATATTTTATAATATTAATGGCTCTTTAGAAGATAATCATAACAGCATTAATGACAGTTGTAATTTACATCACAAGTTACAGTCTAATATATCACTTTGAGGTGATTAACTGCCAATGATCATGAATCACAGCAATTTATATATCCACTTACAATATGTGTATTAAGTGAACAGATTTTCTTTAAGTGTATTGTAAGAACGCTTTAGCAGTTAGTCAGGAATCCATTTTATTTGTGTTAAAGATTACCTAATTCTCTCAATTGTTCAAACGTGAATTGCCCTTAGTGCCACAAAGAATGATAAAGAACAGTAGAGGCTTAAGACGGATTTCATTTCCTTGTTCAATTTTCTGTCATCCATTTCAATGTCATTATAGCACCAACTTTTTTTTTTTAAATAAAAAAGGAATCATGGAAATATGGTCCAAATGAATCAATCAAATGAATCCAAAAATATGATCCTTCCTTTAAGTTAGTTTTTCTGCCTAATTCGGGGATGCTATCCTGATAACAATGCCTGGTAGAATCAATTAAACTATAACTCTCCTCTTTCTCTCTCTGTTATCTCATCTCAGTCCCAAGTAATAGACATCTTGGGATCTATAATGTAGGTAATACTGTTGTCAAACTGAACAAAAAACAAAAGATTCTTCCTCATTAGTAAGGGGGAGAGTGGAGCTCCAAGCACAGCAGAAGCCCAGGGACACTGGTTCTGCAATGTGGCTGCATATTGAGCTTAAAACCTGCGATTCTGGTCCCACCCCATAAGCTTCTTATTTAATTGGTTCTTGTTTCATGGTGTGCAGTATGAGCACTGGGATTTCCTACCTCCCTAGGTGAGTCTAATGGCAGTAAAGGTTGTGAACCCCTGGTCTAAGGTTTTACACATCATTCACTTGTGGGCACACTTTGAATTCAAATGATTAAGAGCCCCAACGTAGCATGGCTTTAATTAGAGAAATGGGCACTTCTGCCTTAGAAGTAAATGGACTTAGAAATGTGAAAACATATAATGGACTTTAAATAGGAAAACATATAATGGACTTTAAATAGGAAAACATGTTATTTTATTAAGAAAATATATGTACAATCAGGCATTTCAGGTGAGACTTAACATGACAAAGGTGTTCTGTGTGTGTGTGTGTGTGTTGTTTTTTGTTTGTTTGTTTGACACGAGGTGTCACTCTGTCACCGAGGCTGAAGGGCAGTGGTGTGCTTACTGCAAACTGGACCTCCTGGGCTGGGCTCAAGCCATTCTCTCACCTTAGCCTCCCAAGTTGCTGGGACTGTAGATGTGAGCCACTGGGCTTGACTATTATGATAACACAGGTTATTTACAAATGGAGAATTAAAAGAAAATTCTTTCCTAAAATATTCTGAGTAGTTATGAAAATCAGGCATCCTGTTGATTATTTTTCTTTCAGGTCTCATGGATAGTCTATTTGTTGACTGTAATTCAAAGCTACCATGAAATCATACACTCAGAATGGTTACTGAACAGTCTCCGAGGTTTTTTCAGATGTGCTAACTCTAACAAGTACTTACCATGAACTTTGTCTCACCCTTCGACAGGGTATCTGTGATAAAATGAACCTTTTGTAACTGCTCCACAACCTGATGTAATAATTTTGGCTGTAAAATCATAATTAGGGAATAAGAAAAAGAGTAATTACTTTGTAATGGCAAGAAAACATTTAACAATATTTTTAGAGACAGAGTCTTGCTATATTGCACAGGATGGAGATTGTGCTATTCACAGGTATAGTCATGGCAAACTATAGCTTGAACTCCTGGACCCAAGTGATCCTCCCACCTCAGCATCCAGAGTACCAGGAAAGATATCTCGTCTGGCTAAGAAAACCCCTTTTTTTTTCCATAGGAAATTGAATCTGGCAAGAAACATTTTTAACATGAGTTTTCTAATTATTTGTGGAGAAATATCTATGTTTTTATTTATTTATTTATTTTAAAAAAAGATGAGGTTTCACCATGATGGCCAGGCTGGTCATGAACTCTTGACCTCAGGTGATCCACCCACCTTGGCCTCCCAAAGTGCTAGGATTATAGGCGTGAGCCACCGCGCCTGGCCGAAATCTCTATGTTTTTAATATTCTGAGCAACTACCTTTTCCCTCTAATAGAAAATTCATCTTATCAAATGAAACATATTTTTAGAAACCACTGTTTAAGGTATTATGATTGTTATAACAATTATTAGTTGTGTTTATCTGTTTCCTTAAATCAAAGAGTTTTGCTGTTCTTGAAATGGCTCATGGGAATAAAAAAAACAATCAATCAAAGAGTCAGCTGTTTCATCTTTCAAAGGCATATGTTCTTAAATAAAAAATGTTTTGCCTTCACAGGTTTTCTAATAGAAGTAAGGTTTCTCAATGTTCCATTTTTTAAGAGAAAATATTCCTTTAATGCAAATCTGATTATAGTATTTCTAAAGTATTTATGACAGACAGTAAATCGTTCTAAAACTATCGTATTAAATGTCATCTCTTTCGGCCAGGCACAGTGGCTCATGCCTGAAATCCCAGCACTTTGAGACGACAAGGAAGGTGAATCAAAAGGTCAGGAGTTCGAGACCAGCCTGGCCAATATGGTGAAACTCTGTCTCTACTAAAAATACAAAAGTTAGCTGGGCATGGTGGTATGTGCCTGTAGTCCCAGCTACTCAGGAAGCTGAGGCAAGAGAATCGCTTGAACCCAGGAGGCAGAGGTTGCTGTGAGCCGAGATTGCGCCTCTGCACTCCAGACTGGGAAACAGAGTGAGAATTTGTCTCAAAAAAAAAAAAAACGTCATCTCTTTCAAATGTCAGACTGTCCTTTGAGCTCCTCATGGAAGAACAATAGGTATCCCTTTCGAGAACTTTGCCTTTCACAGAATTCAATCAGTACAAAGCTCTACAGCAGATTTTTCAGGAAGGCGAAAACAAAACTTATTCTGAAAATATGCAACTATCATTTAAAAAGTGAAATACAGTGTTGTGTAAGACTGATTGTATTGATTATAAACTCTGAGGCACCTGTTTGGTTGATTCTGAAGTGAAGCTTGGATGGGTCAGGAGAACATCCATGTCACCACTGGACTCTGCACCTGTGAGGACAGAAAACACATATGAGATTGTCCACGTAAATGCATCAATTGGGCAAATGGAACCAAGCTGATGACACACACAGAAGGGCCTTACTTCTTACAGACTAACTTTCTATTTCACTGTGCTTCATAGTCAGAATTAGTTAAAAGATTTCAATTTTCTGTCCAACTATTCAGGTGTATTGATGTAGACAGCAGAATCTGTGATGACAACAGTAATCGGCATTAGATATACATTGAATACAATGGGTTAATTTAATGTGTTAAAAATGCACCTAAGTAACTACTCACTAATGAATAAAAACAATACTTTAAAAAACACCTATGAACAATTCTATTTGTAAAAATCTCAAATTAAACAATATACTCTAACTCTATAAAGGATAATCAGAAAACACATTCTGGCTGGGCACGGTGGCTCACGCGTGTAATCCCAGCACTTTGGGAGGCTGAGGTCAGAGGATCACTGAGCCCAAGAGTTCGAGACCAACCCAGTCAACATAGAGAGACCCAGGCTCTCTCTCTCTCTCTCTTTTTTTTTTTTAAAGAAAACTCATGTCAATTCTTATAACTGAACTCAATTAATAAATGTTACTACTATTATGGTATCATGGATAAGAACACAGCAGTTTATAATGATTTAGGTTTTGGTCTTGATCTATACTCTACAACCACATAGCTTTAGGCAAGTTATATACAGCGATTTAAACCTTTCTTTTACTATAGTCTATGAAATCACGCCTCCAATTAGATGGAATTTTTTTCATTTTACTTTTTTTTTCAGTGTTGCAAGTGAGGACTCTTTATTCCTCTAGACCTCAGTTTCCTTATATGTAAACTACTAAAAACTACTTCATATGCTATTGTGTAATTAAGAACATATGTAAAAACACCCACTATAGTGCTTGGCATATAGCATAAAATAATCCAATCCTTCTCCTCGTTTCCATTTTGGTAAGTACAATATAGGCCAAACATACTTTTGGTGACTAAAGATCTTGCAGTGTCTTTGTGATCCTCCCACTTTGGCCTCCCAAAATGCTGAGATTAAAAGCATTAACCACAGCACCTTAACCAAATATTTAAATATAAAGAAGACTAGGCCGGGCACACTGGCTCATGCCTGTAGTCCTAGCACTTTGGGAGGCCAAGGTCGGTGGATAACTTGAGGTCAAGAGTTCAAGACCAGCCTGGACAACATGGTGAAACCCCGTTTCTACTAAAAAACAAATACAAAAATTACCCTGGTATGGTGGTGCATGCCTGTAATTTCAGCTACTTAGGAGGTTGAGGCAGAAGAATTGCTTGAACCCAGGAGGCGGAGGTTGCAGTGAGCTAAAATTGCACCACCGTACTCCAGCCGGGGTGACAGAGTGAAACTCCATCTCAGCAAACAAGAACAAGACTAGACTCAGTGTGTATTGGACATACATGGAAGCTATTTTAATAAAGAAAATTATATTATCTTCTCTTCTCACTTCCTTCTCCTAAAAGCTGCATGTCTTTCGCCATCCACCTACCAACAAAAATGTTTCATTTTATTTAAAAAATCAAACACAAACTGTATGAGCAAAAGAAGAGAAACAACCCAAAGGTCCATTAATAGGGGACTGGATAAATGAGTATGATACATGTATACAACTGAATGTTATGCAGCTACAAAAAAAATAAGGGGCTGGGTGCGGTGGCTCACGGCTGTAATCTCAGCACGTTGGGAGGCTGAGATGGGTGGATCACTTGAGCCCAGGAGTTCGAGACCAGCCCAGGCAACATAGTGAAACCACATCTCTACCAAAAATAAAAAAAAATTAGCCAGGGATGGTGGCATGTGCCTGTGGTCCCAGCTACTCTGGAGGCTTAAGTGGGAGGATCACTTCAGCCCAGGAGGCACAGGTTGCAGTGAGCCGAGATCATGCCACTATACTCCAGCCTGGGCAACAGAGCAAGACCCCATCTCAAAAAAATAAATAAGGAAGTTTTCTATATATTGATATGGAAAAATCTCCAGGATGTATTTTTAAGTGAAAAAAGCAAAGTATAGTATTGTATATATATTATGTTACTTTATGAAAGAAAAGGAGGAGAATGAAGTCAAGATGGTATACTAACATTTAGTTGTATTTTCATGAAGAAACATTGCAAGAATCCACAGGAAAGTGGTTCTTAATGGGACAGTAGTAGGAGGGAGTGCACAGAGGAAGTGAGACGACTTACAGTATACCTTTTTATATGAAAGCATGTAACCATACAACAGACCTCAAAAAAGTAAAAATAAAATAGAAATAAATAAATCCAGGAAGGTTGTCATAGCCAATAGAACATGCATTTGGCTTGCTGTGCCTCCAAATCTATATTTTGAAAATACAGAATCCCAGCTCCCACCCAAGGAGATTCTTTAGTAGATTTGTAGCAGGCTAAAACGTGTATTTTTTTCTTTTTGTTTAAGTTCTAGGTATTTCTGATGCAGACATACTTGAACAACTGATTAACTTCATTTCTCTCATTTTGCAAGTATGGAATCCAAGACCAGGAGAGACATAATAGTTGTAGATTTGGCCTCAGATCCCAGGTCTTTTGACCCCAGTCCAACATTCTTTCTACTGATCAGTGAGTATGGATTGAGTTTTCTCTCTCCAACTTTAGATTCTTGCAGCAGCTACCCAGAGTATTTCCGATTGGCCGTCACCTACTTCCTAAACAAAACTCCACAGGTGGCCAAAGATTCAGTTCAGGTATCTACTCTGAAATGTTTTAAATAAGGTTCTTCTATTCCAATTTTAAAAGTTAATATTTTTAAGCATATTTGAGCTTTTCGAAATTTTAAACCAGCAAGACACAGGATTGTATGGTTCTTAGTTTGCTCGCATTCACATAGTAAGTAGAACTCTTCTGAAGAACTTGGTTGTTATGAGAACTGGTTCTGAATTGGTACTTCTAAGACATTATTCTTAGCTCTATTATAGAAAACTTGGGCAGGTAGGCGTGGTGGCTCACACCTGTAATCCCAGTACTTTGTGAGGCCAAGGCGGGTGGATCACAAGGTCAAGAGATGGAGACCATCCTGGCCAACATGGCGAAACCCCATCTCTACTAAAAATACAAAAATTAGCTGAGCATGGCAGCACGCGCTTATAGTCCCAGCTACTTGGGAGGCTGAGGCAGGAGAATCTCTTGAATCCAGAAGGCGGAGGTTGTAGTGAGCCAAGATTGCACCACTGCACTCTAGCCTGGCAACGGTGCGAGACTCTGTCTCAAAAAAAAAAAAAAACAAAAAAAACTTGGAAAATAAGAAAGGTAAATAAACAAAACTGCCCACAACTTCACTATCATCTAGCTAGACAACCATTACTAGCATTTCAATATACTTAAATCCATTTAATAAATTTTGTTATAACTACTCATTAAAATATCATCCTGTAATAAAATCACGATGAATTTCCCCTAGTTACATATTCCCATCTACAAATATCCTTAATTAATGGGTCTTAGTGAGTCTATAAAGTGCCACAAATTACATCTTTTTAATCCAAGTTCTTCATATACATTAGGCAATTTTAACATCAGGGCATAAATAACCCAAGATTAGGAAGCAGGTTACCTCTTCTGAAACTGCCACAGACCGTAGCAATGTATTCAGAATCCACTTTTTTAACTTCATTTAGTACAATATCCTAATAGAAGAAAAATTAAGTCAGTATTCCCAAAATGTCTTTTCACCAAGTGACACTCTCAATTCTAATCAAAGAATATAATTTGACACATCTTACTTGCATTTGTAACATCTCTTCACGAGGAATTCTTTTTTCAAAGTCCCCAAAATACCTATAAAGACAGAATAAGTAGACAAAAGACTTTTATAAAATTTATTCAGTGCTGGCTATGCAGCAGGTCATTTTTTTTTTTTTTTTTTTTGAGACTGAGTCTTGCTCTTTAAACTAGGCTAGAGTGCAAAGGTGCAATCTTGGCTTCAACCAACGTTTCTCAGGTTCAAGCGATTCTCCTGCCTCAGCCTCCCAAGTACCTGGGATTACAGGTGCGTGCCACCACGCCCAGCTAATTTTTGCATTTTTACTAGACACGGGGTTTCACTATTTTGGTCAGGCTGGTCTCGAACTCCTGACCTTGTGATCCGCCCACTTTGGCTTCTCAAAGTGCTTGGATTACAGGTGTGAGCCACTGTGCCTGGCCGATTTTTGTAAAATTTAAATCTCCTTAAAAATTAAATTGCCTTGGCCAGGCACGGTAGCTCACACCTGTAGTCCCAGCACTTTGGGAGGCTGAGGTAGGTGGATCACGAGGTCAGGAGATCGAGACCATCCTGGCTAACCTTGTCTCTACTAAAAAAAAACAAAATTTAGCTGGGCATGGTGGAATGCGCCTGTAGTCTCAGCTACTTGGGAGATGGAGGCAGGAGAATCGCTTAAACCTGGTAGGCGGAGGTTGCAGTGAGCCAAGAGTGTGCCACTGCACACCAGCCTGGGTGACAGAGTGAGACTCTGTCTCAAAAATAATAATAATCATAATAATAATTAAATTGCCTCTTATAACAATTGTTCATGTCATACCAGCAGATCATTCTCATGAATAAGGCTAGAATGAATTCACTGAGAATATAACAGCAAAATTGGGGGTAGGGTAAATGGGGGAAGGTTTATTCCTAAATTGGATCAAAATCCTCAAGTGTCATTCTTTATAATATTCCAAAGACTCCATCTAAACTCATTTGTAAATAAGCTACATATTCATGTAACAAGAGTAAATAGTAAATACATATATTTAAGTTAGGGCATATTTTCAAAGTAGACTGCTCTCTACTGACAAGGCAAGCGGTTACAGTTTACCACTCTTACATCCTGCAAAATTGTATTTTCAAATACTATTTTGCAACATGGATGAACTCAGGCAACAATATGCTATGTGAAAGAAGTCAGTCACAAAAGACACATACTGTATGACTTTATTTACATTAAGTGTCCAGAATAGGCGAATCCGTAGAGACCAAAAGTAGATGAGCAGTTGCCCAGGTCTCAGGTGCGGGTAGGGGAGGCAATGGGGGAATGACTAGTAATAGGTACAGGGTTCTTTCTGAGATAACAAAAATATCCTAAAACTGACTGTAGTGATGGTTGCACAACTCTGTGAATATACTAAAAGTCACTCAATTGTATATTTTAAGAGTTGTACAAAATACTAAAAGTCACTGGATTGTGTATTTTAAATAGATGATTATAGGATATACGAATTACACCTCAATAAGGCTGTTAGGCAAGTATTAACTAAGTGTGAAACAATGTCTAAGCATATGCTTCAGCATGATGAAGTGCTTGTTCAGACAATTCTTAACCAAACCAGTTCTTCAGAAGACCTCCATTTACTAGAGAAATGCCAGGAAAGCAAGAACCATATCATCCTGGTCTCTTTCTGGCTCAAGATTTTGGAATAGTAGTATAAGTTTAAAATATTATGGTAGGCTGGGTGCAGTGGCTGACACCTGTAATCCCAGCATGTTAGGAGGCCCAGGTAGGCGGATCAACAGGTCAAGAGTTCGAGACCAGCCTGACTAACATGGTGAAACCCCATCTCCACTAAAAATACAAAAATTAGCTGGGCGTGGTGGCGCGTGCCTGTAATCCCAGCTACTCAGGAGGCTGAGGCAGGAGAGTCACTTGAACCTGGGAGGCAGAGGTTGCAGTGAGCCAAGATCGTGCCACTGCACTCCAGCCTGGGCAAAAGAGTGAGACTCCATCTCAAAAAAAAAAAAAAAATTATGATAAAGCATCAACAGGAAAATTCAAAACTTTATTAGGACCAAATCACAAACAACACTATAAAATGCCAGAAGAGATACATAGAGTGCTTATGCACTGTAACTGTAAATAATTAGAAAACAGGTTCCCAAACTGTATCTGGCACACAAAACAATCATTGATGCTGATACAGAAACATGCCTACTAGTTATTCCTGTATGGTTATTTAGGTGTGAGGCTTTGCCTGTTTTTTAAATTTAGTTTTTCACAGTCATGTCCTATCTTCAGGTAGATTATAAACTCCTTAAAATCTACACTGAACCTCTCTGTATCTCTACCCGACACCTAGTGCAGTGCTTTGTATAATGTGAGCAAGAAATAAACACCCGCTGACTGGCTGATACACTCAGTCCTAGATATTTTAAAAGGAAGTTCCCTGTTAAAGAAAAAAAAAAAACAAAAAAACAGAGAAATCCTTAAAACAAGTAAACTAGAAAGGAAAAGCAAAAGCACTATGTGAACACAGGCAGATACTCTACAACATTCCACAAATCTTAGCACTTCTGAATAGAAAAATGGTTGTGGTTTAGCTAAGTTTGAAGAGTCCTTGTGGTGTATAAAAGAATGTCTATAAACATTTTACTTTTATATCTCAAGAATCAAAAGAAAATTTGCCGCCTTACTTCAGCCCAATTCGCTGATGATGGTTCAATTTATCTTCATGTTTTCTGAGATCTGTATAGAAGATAAGTAAAGTTGACATGTTAATTCAAATGCTTTTGGGGGAAAATGCTAAACTCAATGACCCTTTTAACAAAGAACTACCTGGGGAACAAATACACTGAAATGCCTGAAAACACAATGAGACAAAAATTACAGATATGAAGAGCTAGATAAAAGTGACTCTTCAAATCAACATAGTAAAACTGAAAGGCTGATTTCATGGTCCTTTTTATTTACTGAACAAAATTTTAACTAGAGTTATATAATAAAATACTAGATAAAACATAATAGAATCAGGCCAGGCACAATGGCTCACGCCAGTAATCCCAGCACTTTGGGTGGCTGAGATTGGTGGATCACCTGAGGTCAGGAGTTTGAGACCAGCCTGGCCAACATGGTGAAACCCCGTCTCTACTAAAAATGCAAAAAATTAGCCAGGTGTGGTGGTGCACCCCTGTAATCCCAGCTGCTCAGGAGGCTGGGACAAGAGAATCACTTGAATCTGGGAGGCAGAAACTGCAGTGAGCCAAGATCGTGCCACTGCAGTCCAGCCTGGGTGACAGAGTGAGATGCCACCTCAAAAAAACAAAAACAAACAAAAAAATAGAATCACACCAAATTTTACTGACTATAGCAAAAAACAACTTTATAAGAACCAATATGGTTTAATTTGTTGTTAAGAGCAGTAACCACAACTTCTAAATGTTTTCTGATTAACTAGGTTTATTTATATTGTTCATTTGTTCATGCACTCTTTCATTCCATTAGAACTGAGTACTAGATTTGTGCAGGCATCGTGCTAAAAATCCTGTTGAAAGGAAAACTATTACTATATCTTCATTTTTTAACTTAAAAATTGTCAGAACATCCCATATTAAGTTTAAAAAGTGACTTAGTTTCATTCAGGTGTCCCTTTACTGGGCATGAGTCCAGCTGTGGGCCTTGTTAAAGAAATAGCAAGATAAGCATGCTTTAAAAGCAATGCCTATAAGCCCCCTTATATTCACAGATACATTCCCTCTGGAGATATAAAATGGAGAAAAATAAGCATCTTTATGAAACATAAAGCAATTGATATTTCCTATGGTTGTGTGCACACAGAAAACACTAAAGTATATGACTAAACCTGAAGTGGAAATATTGAGTGTATTATATAGAAATATATAGCTATAGATATCAATAGTTGTATTACATAACTGTGAATTATGAAGTAACATAAAAACTAGAACAGTAGATCCTTGACACTCCCAAGAGATGCAACTCAATACCTCCAAGAAACCCATAGATTCTTGACCCCTTTAGCCAATCATTTCTCTCATATAAGCTGTCTACACCACAAGCAGCCAAGTATAAACCCTCTAGAGATGTACATGTAGAGTTTATTCTCTAGCAATGTGGCTCACACAAATTCTTAACTTAGTACTATTACTAATCATGCCACATAAGAGTTGGTTACCATTTTTAAGTAGTACTTACTATGCACGAAGCACTCTGCTAACTGCTTTACATGTATTATTGCATTTAATCATATGAAGCGCAAATACCCATTTTGTAGGTGTGAAACTGAAGCAACATGGTCATCCCACTCTATTAAAGTAGTGGCAGTGGGATTCAAAGCCAGGTCAGACTCCAAAACCTGTCTACCTAAGCACTGGGCTGCCTGCAAATAGCTGAACTCACAAATACTGAATCCCAAATGCCATGGATATGCTGTAATGAATTTGTATGTCTACATACACACACGAAAAGCATAAAGAGATAAATTACATGTAAAGGATTACTATAGGGAAACATTTTATAATTACTTGTTAGGCTCTATTTTTATCACTTCTTTGAAAGCAAAAATTGCTTTAATAACCATTATACTCACGCCTGTTATCCCAGCACTTTGGAAGGCCAAGGCAGGCAGATTGCTTGAGCTCAGGAGTTCACAACCAGCCTGGGCAACATGGTGAAACCCTGTCTCTACTAAATACAAAAAAATTTTAGCTGGGTGTGGTGGTGGGTGCCTGTAGTCCCAGCTACTCGGGAGGCTGAGGCAGGAGAATTGCTTGAACCCTGGAGGCAGAGGTTGCAGTGAGGCAAGATCGCACCTCTGCACTCTAGCCTAGGTGACAGAGCAAAACTCCGTCTCAAAAAAATAAAAAAAAAAATTTTTAATTACCATTACAAATCTCTTACAGAATCTTTCTCAATAATATATAACTTAGCTTTTAATATGATGTAAGATTTTATTGCCTTAAAGTTTATTAAAGAAACAAAGGCAATTTAGATGTTTGAAAAATCTGCAAATGATAACTATTTCATTGCTTTTAAGCCAAGAGGTTGGTTGCTGTTCATCTTCTTTTTTTTTTTTGAGATGGAGTTGCACTCCAGCCTGGGCGACAGAGTAAGACTCTGCCTCCAGGGTTCAAGCGATTCTCCTGCCTCAGCCTTCCAAGTAGCTGGGATTACAGGAGCCCACCATGCCTGGCTAATTTAGCATTTTTAGTAGAGATGCGGTTTCACCATGTTGGCCAGGCTGGTCATGAACTCCTGACCTCAAGTGATCTGCCCGCCTCAACCTCCCAAAGTGCTGGGATTACAGGCTTGAGCCACCACGCCCGGCACTGGGTCTTGGTCTTCTGTTTTCTCTGAGTTATTTACAAACCTAAAAATGTTTATGATGGTAATATAAACTATATCCTATATCTATTCTACTACAGAGTTAAAAAGAAAATCTAATCATTTGTATCTACTGATTGAGAATGTATTTTTCAAGTTGAAGTTTGTCAGAGTGTTAATGGTCCTTCTGGAATTAATGATCTACAGTCATACTCACCTTCTAGTGTTTTAATTCCTTCATCTACAAACTTCCTTGCAGCAGAAGGACTACAAAAAGAAAAGCATTATCTCAATATTGGGGGAAACTTGGGATACTTGTAACAACCATGTCTTAATAGTAAGAAGAGTTGCTCTTAAGCTAAACAAGACCTGCTAAAATGTTGTATGGCTACTTTGGTAATATTCAACTTTATCCAAAGTACTAATTCTTGAAACTTCAATTATTAGGAAGACAACTATGAACTTGGACATGAAAAAGATGTCTAAGCAGCTGCTGTCATAGGGCTCAGGTAGGGATGGCACTTGAAAACTGTTCATTCATTGAACTAAGATTTACTGAGGGCCATTATGTGCCACATAGTCTCCTGGGCGCTGAAAATATAGCAGGAATAACAATGTAAGTGGGTAGATAGAGACAACAGATACACAAACAAGAAAAATATTAGGTGGATAAATTAAAATAGGATGATATAACAGTATGGTTGGGTCCTACTTTAGACTGAGTGGTAGAAGGTCTTTGAGGTGATATCTAAGCTGAGGTCTGAATTACAAAAGAGTCAGCTATACAGGGGATCAATGGGAAAAACATTTCAGGCAAAGGAAACAATTAGTGCAAGGGCCTGGCATGAGCTTCGCCTATTCAAGAGAAGAGAAAAACTAGGATGCATAGATTGAAGTGATGGTATGAGGTGCTATGGAACAGTACACAGGTGTTACATTCTACTGTGCTGTTAGAACTGCAGGGATAGGTTTGGATTTTATTGAGTACAATGGAAAGCTATTAGAGGACACCGCACAAAGCAATGATAAAATCTGATTTAGGTTTCTAAAAGATCACTTTGTTCATATAAATAAATCAGAAGGTCAGAAATGATTGAAGATACAGGATGGGGGCACGAGGAACGTTAGCGATTAGCCCAACTTCTCTCTCATCTCATAAGGAAGTACACTGAAACCTAGAAAGATATAGAGACTTGCTAAGGTTACAAATAAAGCTGGTGCTAGCACTGGGACCAGTATCCAGATTTCCTGACTCTCTTCTCACTGTATTAGTTTACAGCATAATAAAGCAGGAGCAAAGAACAGAAAGAAATGCATACACACACGTATAAACAGACAAGCACAATAGTCTAAGGCCACAGTGTTTCGGAACAAATAAACCTCTATCATTCAGAAAGCTATGCAAACGCCATTGCATTGTGATATAGAAACTGATACTGATGTCAGGAAGGCAAAGCAGCATAGAAGAAACAAAACTGAACTGGGAGTCAGAAGACAGGGGTTCAAATCTGGCTCTGCCATGGTTACTCATGTTCTATATTCAACTTTCAGGTCTCTTGCCTAGAAAAAAAAGGATAGTGGATGCTCTGTAAAACACCTTGTGTTTCACACCTATAATCCCAGCACTTCTGGGAGGCCAAAGTGGGAGGATTGCTTGAGGCTAGGAGTTCAAGACCAGCCTAGGCAACATAGAGAGACCTCTTCTCTACAAAAAAACACAAAAATTGGCCACACATGGTGGTGCAAGCCTGCAGTCTCAGCTACTTGAAAGAGTACTAAGGCGGGAGAGTCACTTTACCCCAAAAGTTCAAGGTTACAGTGAACTATAATAGCAACACTGCACTCTAGCCTGTATGACAGAGTAAGACTCTATTTCTAGGAAGAAAAAAATTTCTTTTTAATTCTTCTAATGAAAATTTTATAATGGCCTTCAGTCCCCAAGGAGTCATGCTCATTTTCTTTTTTTTTTTCAGATGGAGTTTCACTCTTTCACCTGGCTGGAGTGCAGTGGCACGATCTTGGCTCACTGCAACCTTTGCCTTTTGGTTTTGAGTGAGTCTTCTGCCTCAGCCTCCCGAGTAGAGGGGATTATAGGCGCTTGCCACCACGCCTGGCTGATTTTTGTACTTTCAGTAGAAACAGTGTTTCACCATATTGGCCAGGCTGGTCTCAAACTCTTGACCTTGTAATCCACCTGCCTCGGCCTCCCAAAGTGCTGGGGGATTACAGGCATGAGCCACCGTACCCAGCCATCATTTTCAATATACTAGGTTTAAGAATTTAATATGTTGGCTGGGCGCAGTGGCTCATGCCTGTAATTCCAGTACTTTGGGAGGCTGAGGCGGACAGATCACCTGAGGTCAGGGGTTTGAGACCAGCCTGACCAACATGGAGAAACTCTGTCTCTACTAAAAATACAAAAAATTAGCTGGGTGTGATGGCACGTGCCTGTAATCCCAGCTACTTGGGAGGCTGAGGCAGGAGAATCACTTGAACCTAGGAGGTACAGGTTGTGGTGACCTGAGATTGCACCATTGCACTCCAGCCTGGGCAACAAGAGCAAAACACCGTCTCAAAAAAATAAATATGTTTAGAATAACTTTCACTGAAAATGCTGCCACTTAAAAGAATGAATCATTATATTCAAAGGAATGCACCATTCCATAAAGATGAGAGCACTACAGTCTTAATATTTCAGTGTTAATCTTTACTTCAGCCAGGGTCAAAAAAGCCCCCCTTGGAGCTAACTCAAATTTTAAGATAGTAATCTCTTCATTATAAAATGTTTGAAGCCAGGTGAGGTGGTGTGCACCTAGAATCCAAGCTACTTGGGAGGCTGAGGAGGAAGAATCACTTGAGCCCAGGAGTTTGAGACCAGCAAGGGTGACATAGCGACCTTGTCTAAATAGATAATAATAAAATAAAATAAAAGCTTGAGGGCTTGTTCCAAATTCATGAGGTACTATGATAAATAATGCTCAGAGAAATGAAAGAGGCCAAGCTGGAGCAGGCAACAGATGCACACGGAGCAAGTGGTAGCCCAGTTTAGAGGAAGGAGAGGTTCTTTCGGCTGGGGAACCAAACTGGTTTCATGAAGGAGGTGACATCCCTTGGATGGGGCTTTTACAGTAGAAAGCATTGTCTGAAGAACTGGTCTCAGATCATAAGCTATGGAAGGATGAACTGTATGGCTAAAGTACAGAGGTGGTGAAGTACAGGTTTTGAGAAACAGCATGTAATTTACTTTGGCTAACATGAAAAATAAAACCAACTGTGCAGACTGTGTCTGCTTAAAAAACAGTTCTTACCCAATGCCACTAACTCGAGTCAGGAAATTGATGGATGAACTCGTATCATCTTGCCGAATCTTTAAGAAAAAAAAGTCTAACTATAATTCAGGAATGCTTTGAGGACTTAAATGATCTTATTGGAAACATACCAGCCTGCTAAAAGACATGAAGGACCATCTACATTTGCCTGGATGATCCACACACAATTATTCACAGGTAACCTAGGGAGTTACAGGTGAGTAACTGAGTAACTGAAGATATCTCTTCTCTAATTTATCCAATACTTTTAAAAAGGTCTATTCATAACAGATCAGAAGTGATATAATTATATCATAGGGGTGAAATAAAACCATAAAAATGCTTGGGAGAGTTTAAACATAGAAAATCCTAAAAGATAACGATCTTTTAGTCAAAGTTTATAATCTCTTTTCTGAATAGTACTGAAAATGATGAGCTAACAGTCTCTTGAATGCCACATAAAACAAGTGTACATTTTATAGAACAATATTCAAAATTTTAAAGATAGAATAGTTAAAGCCATCAACTCCACTCATCTCTTTTCTTGTGAGTCACATTAGAAAAAGTCGCATCAGTCACCCTGCAACAACATTACAAAGTGGTCATAAAGGCAGACACTATAATCAATGAAGTAAATAAGTTAAAATTTTACCTTTTCCAGTTTACGTAATTTTCCAGTTGCTAAAAACTCATCAATTTTTTCAGCAATTTTTGTTCCTACTCCAGGCTACATGGAAAATTAGAAATATAACAGACATATGAATATAATGCTTACCAAATCACTAAAAGATAAAGTAAAAAGCAGAAAATGAAAAATGAATGAATATCACATGACAAGGTTTGAAATAATGAACATGGAAAACTGAACTCCGGTAAAAATAAATTCTCCCAGAGACAGAATCCTACATGATTGGCAAAAGGGAAACCCTAACAAAATAATTATAAATATCTTTTATTTATTTAAAATTAACTTTTGTTGTAGAAAAATTAGAAAATACAGAGTTGCATAAAGAAGAATATTCACTTGTCAGTTTCATTATCCTGAAAAGTAAAATCATCTGTACCCTCATTCCCCAACATTTGGTATATATTACTTGACATCTTTTCTGCTTACATATATAGGCAGAATTAGATGTGTATGTACATACTTTGTTCTTAATACATCATGAGCAAATTTCCATACCAATAAATAAATACAATAGTATCTTTAACGGATGCACAGTACATCATTGTATAAATGCATAATAATTTAATGAGCAAATACCCTACAGGTAAACACACAGATTGTTTCCAATTATTTGACAGTATAACAATATTCATAAATTTCCTTTAGAACAGAGGTTGTCAAGCTTCTGCACACATTAGCATCACATGGGGGAACTTGTTAAAACACAGAATGTCAAGTCCCACCCTAGAGTTTCTCATTCACCATGTCTAGGGCAGGGCCAAGAATATGCCTAAGTTCTCAGGGGATGCTTGATGCTGCTGGTCTAGACACTTCATTCTAAGAATCACTGCTCTGGAACTGCACATTCCAACATGGTATACTAGCCACATGACAATTTAAGTTTAGATTAATTACAATTTAAAATTCCATTCTTCAGTCACGACATCCGTATTTCAAGAACTCAATGGCCAAATGTGGCTCGTGGTTATTGTATTGGGCAGCACTTCTCTAGAATCTAAGTTCTAGAAGAGCTGAGATCCTGTCTTTTCACTGCTTTATCCTAGTGACTGACATACAAGTGATCAAAAATTATGAACGAATGAATCCTAGTAGATACATATCTCTATTAGTTTCCTTAGGAAAAATACTTCAAAGTGGAATTGCTAGGTCAAAGGATAATACATACATTCTGACAAAGCAGCCTTCGGAAAGGCTATAACAGCCAACACCTTCATGGGCAGCAAATGAGTATCCTTTTTTACACATCTTTCTCCACACTGCCTGTATTTGATGGGCACTATATAGTGTCTTGTTTACTTTGCAACTTTGGTATTTGTAAAACCGAACTTTCTAAAATGTATATTGGTCCTTTTCAGTTAAACATCTTGCTTAATAATAGGTGTGCCAGTATTTCCTACTGACTCTTAGGCCTAAGTTCACTCATCTATATTCTTGATTTATTTAATGTTTAATAAATGTCCCCAAATTACTGAAAGCATATTCAAGCTTGGAAAATAGCAATTACCAGACAGAAATGAACAAAAGATTTAGGAAGCAGAATAGATTAGAAAAAAGAAACTGCTCAGGCTCATTTCCTGTATCAGAAGATTCTTTTAAAGGGCAATTATTTTTCCCTTTACAGGTAGTGCTAAAATAATTTTACTCAGTAACATACTGACTTCAAGCAATTTTGGCCCAAGCTACTTTCTATATATAACATTAAGGAATAAAAGGCAAACTAGTCATTCTGGAAATTTCAGATTTTCTAGAATTACTGAGAAGTAATAGATTAGATAATCTAAGAAGAATCTATTATTTCTATTACTAAGAAGTAATAGATAATCTAGAATAATTTCTAGAATTACTGAGACGTTCGTTTCCTTAGCAAAAATATATCAGAATTACTGAGAAGTAATTCTAGAACTGGGCTAGGTAGATCTGATTCTTTTTTTTTTTTTTTTTTGAGACAGAGTCTTACTCTGTCACCAGGTGCCAGGCCGGAGTGCAGTGGTGCGATCTCAGCTCACTGCAACCTCTGCCTCTCGGGTTCAAGCAATTCTCCTGCCTCAGCCTCCTGAGTAGCTGGGACTACAGGTGCACGCCACCATGCCCAGATAATTTTTGTACTTTTTTAGTAGAGACGGGGTTTCACCATGTTGGCCAGGATGGTCTCGATCTCTTGACCTCGTGATCTGCCCACCTCGGCCTCCCAAAGTGTTGGGATTACAGGCGTGACCCACCACACATGCTCGGCCAGATCTGTGATTCTTAAAGTAATTGTGAAAAGGAATAATGATGAGATTTTTACATTATTCCCAGTCTTATGCAGAGGGAATTTTGGATACTTTTGTATTCTTTTTAGGAATATACCATATGCTCAGATTTGAGATGAAGTATTTCAGAGCTTATCAGGAGCTTTTCTCTATGAAATGAGCAGGCTATTTGCAACAAACGTAAAAAAGGAAGTACTATATGGATAAAAGAGGAAGTTAATGGAAGCAGGGGTGGTTCCTGAGACTAACAATGGGTCAGTTCACCAAGACAGAAACTCAGAATTAAAGTCCAATGTATTTATAACTTACTTACTTAGTCTATTTCAGGAGGATATACTGATGCTGAGAACTATCTATGCCACAATGATTTAAAGTCTATATATCAGAGCATGATTTGTACTAAGTAACAAAGTCAAAGTTAAGATGTGGCACATGTTGAATGTGGACAATCTGCCACTAAATCATAAGATGTACAAGATTTATGGTAATGTTATGACTCTAAAGGGCAAAAATATAAGGGCAATTATGGGCCAGCACTTTGGGAGGTTGAGGCAAGAGGATTGCTTGAGCCCAAGAGTTTAAGACTAGCCTAGGCAACATAAGGAGATCCAATTTCTACAAAAGAAATTAAAAAAAAAAATTATCAGAGTGTGGTGGTGCACGCCTATAGTCCTAGCTACTCAGGAGGCTGAGGTGGGAGGATTTCTTGGGACTGGGGGGTCAAGGCTGCAGCAGTGAGCTGTGATCGTGCCACCACTGCACTCCAGCCTGAGTGACAGTGAGATTCTGTCTCAAAAAAAAAAAAAAAAGGACAATTATGGCTCATCTCCGGAGAAGCTTAAAGATAATCAAATATTAATATTTAAATTCCAGAGGACATTTGTGAAACATTAATAGGTAAAGAACAAAAAGAAGTGATAACTATCAGGACCTGGACTAGTTGAAAGCCATGTCAGGCCAGGTGCAGAGAAGCTCACACCTATAATCCCTGCACTTTGGGAGGCTCAAGGTGGTGGATCACCTGAGGTCAGGAGTTGGAGACCAGTCTGGCCAACATACTGAAACCCTAAATTAAAAATACAAAACTAAAAATACAAAAATTAGCCAGGTATGGTGGTGCACACCTGTATTCCCAGCTACTTGGGAGGCTGAGGAAGGAGAATCACTTGAACCCTGGAGGCGGAGGTTGCAGTGACCCAAGATCAGCCACTGCACTCTAGTCTCTAGGCTAGGTGACAGAGTGAGACTCTGTCCCCACCCCACCAAAAAAAAAAAGAGCCATGTTAATTTGGCATCTTTCACACTCAAGTTGAAATTCAATGTGAGTACATGTATGTATTGCAACCGAGAGAAAGAAAACTGTAATTACATATATTTAAAAAATTTTTAACCCATCTTTCCCCAAATAAAAACATTTTGAACTTGAAATAGTTTGTATGAAACAGCATGAATATTATTCCAAGAAATCAGAAGCAGCAAAATCAGCCTATGCAGGTCAAGGCCACTTCAGACAGGCAAGTTTGCTTTGGTGGGAACCCACCAAATTCGTACACGTGCCAACTCTTCAATCAACTTGCTAACTAAACTTACCAATTTCTTAGCTTCGGCTCCACTCTTTATTTTGTATGGGTATTTTGCTATAACAGATGCTGCTTTTCTATGAGGAAAGAAAAAAAGGAAAACCAATTAGAAATCCAGCAGGGCCTTAATTTTTTGTAAACTGGAATATACATACAAGCAAATATCTATGCTTATGCTTTCACCAAGATAACTAATTTTCTACCTCCATCCCTATGAAACTTAAAACTCAGATGAGCTGACAGACTACCTACTACATGTCTAACTTTTAAAGTATCTTGAAAAACCCCACATTTGAGAATAAATGAATTTAAATCCTACACATCAAAGTATGATTTGTACTGAGTAATTAAGTGATTTGATTTGTACTAAGCAACAAAGTGATTTTAACTGTACAAATAATACTAAAGGAATGGGGAGACCAATTGTCTTTTTTTCTTTAGGAGTAAGTAGAAAACATCATTGGCCCCTTTTTAAAATAGCCAGTTTTTAGAAATTGTTCATAACTCCCTCATAAAAATGTGCCACATCTGAATTACTAGACACCAGATCTTCTTATGGATAGCTATTCTATTTTATTTTTTGAGACAGAGTCTTGCTCTGTCGCCCAGGCTGGAGTGCAGTGGCACAATCTCTACTCAGCCTCCACCACCCAGGTTCAAGCCATCCTCCTGCCTTAACCTCCTGAGTAGCTGGGATTATAGATGTGTGCCACGACATCCAGCTACTTTTTGTATTTTCAGTAGAGATGGGTTTTCACCATGTAGGCAAGGCTGGTTTCCAAACCCTGACCTCAAATGACCTACCAGCCTTGGTCTCCCAAAGTGCTGGGATTACAGGCGTGACCCACCGTGCCCAGCCCTTGGATAGCTATTTTAAAATTCATAGTATCAACTGCATTCCTTATGTCCCTATATCAGTTTATTTATTTTTTTAATGGAGATGGGGTGTTGCTACGTTGCCCAGGCTGGTCTTGAACTCCTGGGTTCGAGCCATCAACCTGCCTTGGCCTCTCAAAGTGTTGGGATTACAGATGTGAGCCACCTTGCCTCACCCCATAACAGTTTTTAAAAATTGTTCCCATTTCAGTTCAGCCTAAGGCAGTGACCTGTAATTCTTGCCCACCTCCACACATATCTAGTTTGTTAATCTGGTGACAGACTGGATACACCCTGGGAGCGCGCCAATGGTATTCTGTCTAAAATTTCAATGCAAAATGTAATTTAGAGTTGATGCTGATGAGAAGTGACAGTACAGCTAAGTCAAAAGCATAAATACTGGACAGTCTTTGGAACCTTGGATTTTCATTCTACTATAGCACAAATAACCCTTTAGATTTGGATCTGAACTTCTCTCTAAGCACATGACTGATGATGAGTCTGAAAAGACATAGTTATAAGTAAAGGAGCAGGCAAGCACAGTTTATGCAGGGGATCATTTCAGGAAGGGCAAGGAGTTCCAGGTCATTGATCCTGTGAGGCAAAGCCTAAAAGGGAAAAAGAATCAGATGAAAGCCCTTTTGCATGCTATGATGTATTTGGGTTTTATCGAGGTAAAGAGAAAACTTTATTTAATTATTTAATATGGGAGAATGACAAGATCAGATAACTATTTTCAAAAGAATACTTTGGCCGCAATAAAGAGAAATGTCTATTAAGGCAGGGAGGAGCATGCAGGGGTGGTAGGGAATCACCTGCTTTTCCAGACTTATTTCCCACTCACACCAGACCCCTTAAGCAAACTGAATTTCTGACTTCTAAAAAACGTTATACCCTTCATGTTTCAATGCCTTAGCACATTTTATTTGTCTACACTGATGGCCCTCTCACTTACCCCCGATGAGCTTCTTGAAAACTAAACACCTCCTTTCTGAGGCCTGCTGTGATCCAAAGAGAATACCAAGTTGAATATTGCTATGATTTTCGATCAGAAAATGTATGGATGATAATACAATTATTTTACTTAGGAAGTCACAGAAGAAAAGGAGGGAGCACAATTAGCTCTGAACTGTGTGGAGTGGGAATGGAAGACGGGAGCTGACTTGGGATAAAGACAATATAGGGCTAAAAATGTGGAGAAAAGTCCAGTGAGACACAGATTTGGAGTCACTGACATAAGTAGCATTTCAAAGTCAAGAATGGCAAGATTGCCAGGGAAACTACAGAAGTAAGAAAAGAGGGCTAAGGGCAGGCAGACTTTTCGGAACCACAAGTTGACTATCCCTTATCTGAAACGCCTGGGACCAGCACTGTTTCAGATTTTGAATTGTTTTCAGGTTTTAGAATATTTGTGGCCAGGCACGGTGGCTCACGTCTCTAATTCCAGGACTTTGGGAGGCCGAGGCAGGCGGATCACGAGGTCAGGAGTTCAAGACCAGCCTGGCAAGCATAGTGAAACTGTCTCTACTAAAAATACAAAAAATTTAGCTGAGCAGTTACCAAGGAGGCTCAGGCAGGAGAACTGGCAGGCGGAAGTTGCAGTGAGTCGAGATTGTACCACTGCACTCCAGCCTGGCAACAGAGCAAGACTCTATCTCAAAAAAAAAAGAAAAGAAAGAAAGAAAAGGAATATATGCATATACATAATAAGATATCTTAGGGATGAGACCCAAGCCTAAACACAAAATTCATTTATATTTATCATACACCTTATACACATACCCTGAAGGTAATCTTATATAATCGTTTTAATAATTTTGTGCATGAAACATTTGACTGCCACCTATTACATGAGATCAGAGGTGGAATTTTCCACTTGCGTCATCATGTCAGCAATCATCCAGATTTTACGGCATTTCAAATTTTCAGATTAGGGATGCTCAACCTATACCAACATTGAAAAGTAAGACAGAAGAAGAGATAAAAGAACAGAAAGAGTGCTATGACAGAAATCAAGAGACCGCCACAGAATAAGCTAGCGGTGAATGCCACTGAGAGTCCAGTAAGATGAGATGTAGGTGAGAGGATTTTCAGAGCAGGGGTAGGTCCAGGCAAGGACTGGGACTTCTTAATGACTAAATGACTAGGGATTAAGAAGTCCAGGCAAGAAATGAAGATTTTTCAAGAAGATTAACTGTAAAGTGAGAAAAGAGATAAGGTGCTAACTAGACAGAAGTTAAGATTGTTTTGGTTTTGGTTTTAAGAGCTGAAGGACTTGGACATATTTATAGGCTAAGGAGGGTTGGCATGGCTGATGCCTAGAATCTCAGCACTTTGGGAGGCCGAGGTAGGTGGACCATTTGAGCTCAGGAGTTGAAGACCAGCCTGGGCAACATAGCAAAACCCCGTCTCTACAAAAAAATGAAAAAAATGAATGAAACAAAAAATTAGCTGGGTGTGGTGGCGTGCGCCTGTAGTCCCAGACTCTCAGGAGGATGAGGTGGGAAGATCGCTTGAGCCTGGGAGGCTGAAGTTGCAGTGAGCCATGATCATGCCACAGCAAGACCCTGTCTCATATAAAAATAAATAAATAAAGGCTAAGGAGCAGAAGCAGGTGGATGTGGAAAGAATGAATAGGTTAAGGCCCCTGGTGAGATGGATAAGAACAGGATCCCACGGAGGTGAGATCAGGATGCCACAGGATCAGCTTCAGACCAATCAGAAGAAAAAATGTGATTCCTTGAACCACATATATTTCATAGGACGGACTTCATCTGCTATATTTCAATATGGTTAAAATTACACTGCATTTCTAGTAATTCATGTTTGATGATGAGAAAAATACATGCCAGGCTACAGCTAACTACAATCAGAATTGGGAACTTATCTGAATTGATCCTATAAAGAACTGCCCACATTCGTCAAGGAATACTGAGTAAGGTACTAGCCTCGGTTCTTGCTTTTTTCCCCCTCTTGTAGATGGACCAAATATCCACTGGGCCCTCAGTCCTGTTAACTGCCACTCTAAACAGGGCATCCCAGAACGTATGCTACCCAAGAATGCTGCACTGTCCCACCTGTAAGCATTGTACTTGTGGATAGCCTGGCTCACGTTCTTCTCAAAGTTTGCGAGTTCTGAAAAGGAAACAAGAGGCTCGGTGAATAAGAACCACGAATAACAAACAAGAACTGTTTTCTGGAAAGGGATGTGGCAGCCCCTAAGAGACAGTGACCACCTGTTTCCTACAAGAGCCAGACCAAAAGCAGTCCAAGAGATGGCCCAGGTGTCCCCGGCAGGACTGACAACCATTCAGGGGCGCCGAAGAAAGATCCCCACGGACTACCCGCTGCAAGGGGTCGACCCTACCCACTGGACTGTCGGGGTGGGAGAGGAGGAAGGGAGGGGAAGGGGTTGGAAGGAAAGAAGAAAGCCAGCAGGGCCCGGCCCGGTGCTAACCCGTGAGCATATCGGTGATTCCCGCGTTGAGAGTCTCCTGCGGCGCCTTCCGTTTGCTCATGGCGGCCTGCACCCGAGAACCCCAGAGTGTTCAGAACTAGGGACTGGAGCCCTCTCCCAGCTTGAAGGAGGTACCAGACTTGGAGAGGGGTACAGGAGCAACCCAGCTCCGGCGCGACCTGCGCTACCGGCACGACCTGCGGAACAATGGCTGCCCCTGACAGGGGGCGCGGCGCACGGCGCCTGTGGTGACGTCAAGCGTCCTGGGCGGGGCGGGGCGGGACTAGGTGGGAGGGGCGGGGCTAGAGGGGCGTGTCCTGGGCGGGAGAGGAGAGGGACCCCGGAGGGTTAGTGGACTCGTGGACTCGTGGACGTGGACTCGGGGCGGGGGAAATAGGCGCCTCAGAATGACAGCCCAGGGACCTTCCTGTAAAAAAGCCTGGAGTTTTGACCTAAGAGATTACATCTGTTTTCCCAGTGTTTTTCTGGAATCCTTTGCCTAGAAGGGGACAGGAGTGCGATCTTGATTCTGAAATACTTGCGCTGGTGGTGTGGCTTCCTGCACATACATGTGCTCTGTAATAGCGGCCCAATGCATGGCGCGTTTTATACGTGGTCAGAGACGACAATGGCGTCACACTTACTGTCAAAACTTTCTCTAAGGATACCGGGCAGTCCACACTGCAGGGCAGCCCGGTACTAGGGCGCCGCCAGAGCCCGGCATGAACCCTGCGAACAGGAAGCCTCCCGCACACAACGTGTTAGCACACCTGCCAACCGGTGTCAAAAGATACTTTATTTTTAATCCCCCTGCCTTTGCGGTAGAGGCCAAATTGAAGGGACCACAAGAAAGGGAGAAGTGTTTTATCTAGACCGTGAACAATGGAACCCTCATTATAACATGATGACCTACATCTGAGAAATTTACAATCTGCTTGAGAAATGGAAATGCGACATCAGCAATAGTTTATTTTACAAGCGTAAACTCCTGGGTTCATATCGAATTGCAATTCCAGGCAACTGCTTTGTTCATCAATAAAATTAAAATCTTATTACAAAATGATACATAGTTGCTGTAGAGAAATCTGGAAAATGTATAAAAGGAGAAAAAATTAAAATCAGTGATCTCATCATACAGCTGAACTATTATTATTTTCAGACATGCACTTCTAGTCTTCTAACCCACTCTATTAAAAATTCCCATTATTTTCCAATATATATCATTAGTTTCTTTGATTAGCAAAGTTGTAGTGGTTGTGTTTTCTTACAGTATAGTGTATATCTTAAGTTACGCTTATTGGAAATTTGTAATTATATTTTTGAATTTCCTATTCATATCATTTACTCATTTTTCTAATGGGGGTAGTTTGTTATTAATCTGGTAGATATATATATTACTACTTGCCTTTTTTGTATATCTTTTGTAAAAATTTTGTAAATATTTGTATTTTCCTCTATTCCTTGCTTTTTAACTTTACACCTGCAGCTTCTTAACACCTTGTCACTCCCATTTACATATATGATTTCTCCTAGTTTTTCCTGTTCACATTTTTTTCTGTCCAACCACTATAACAGGCTATATTCACATAATTTTGCTCTTAAGAACTATTCCTCCTTAAATAAAAATGTATTGACCTCTGAATTTTAAAAGTTACAAATGTAGGGAACTATGGGATCACTTTTACAATTTTTTTTTTTGAGCCAGAGTTTTGCTCTTGTCCCCCAGGCCGTGCAGTGGCACTGTCTCAGCTCACTGCAGCCTACGCCTCCTGGGTTTAAGTAATTCTTCTGACTCAGCTCCCCCCAATTAGTTGGGATTATGGGAGCCCACCACACCACCTGGCTAATTTTTGTATTTTTAGTAGACAACATGGTTTCACCATGTTGGCCAGGCTGGTCTCAAACTTCTGACCTCAAGTCATCTGCCCACCTTGACTTCCCAAAGCGCTAGGATTACAGGCGTGAGCCACCACGCCCAGCCCATTTTTATGAATATTATATTTTTAAAATTAGTGCCAGAGAATCCAAGGAAAATAATCCATTACCTATCATTATCGTCTTAGAAAAACCTACATTTGATCTGCTTCATGACTTTCTTCTTGAAATAACTTGTTTCACTTGGCTTCTGAGATTCCACATGCTCTGGGATTCCTTCTTCCTCATTGGCCATGCCTCAGCGGAGTGTGTGTGTGTGTGTGTGTGTGTGTGTGTGTGTGTTTGTGCACACCCAAGCTGCCTCCCAGTTCCTCCTCCACTCTCCAGTCTTTACGGGAAATGGGTTCACACTTCAGTTTTGTAACCAGCTTTTCCACTTCGTCCAGTTTTACCTGTTTAAATGGCATGTCTAGCTTGAAGTCTCCTGAACTCATAGTTCAAGTCCTGACCTCTCACTTGAGTTCCAGTCTCATTTATCAGGCTGTCTGCTGGATAGCTCTAGTCCATAATAGGCATCTCAAAGATAAAATGTCCTAAAGAACTCCTAACTCTTGCCCCACAAGCTTCTCCTTAACTTTCCCACATCTCAGTTAATAGCATTTTAATCCACCCTGCTATCAGGTCATTCTATTTATTTTTATTTTTATTATTTTTTTTTTGAGACAGAGTCTCGCTGTGTTGCCCAGGCTGGAGTGCAATGGTGCGATCTCAGCTCACTACAACCTCTGCCCCCTGGGTTCAAGCGATTCTCCTGCCTCAGCCTCCCGAGTAGCTGGGATTGCAGGCACACACCACCACACTCGGCTAATGTTTGTATTTTTAGTAGAGATGAGGTTTCACCATGTTGGCCAGGCTAGTCTAGATATTCTGACCTCAGGCGATCCGCCTGCCTCGCCCTCCCAAAGTGCTGGGATTACAGGTATGAGCTACCGTGCTCGGCCAGGAGACATTCTTAATCGCCCTCTTCAGCTCGGCCAGGAGACATTCTTAATCGCCCTCTTCACACCCCACATCCCATCGGCCAGCGGACCTTGACTGTTCTGTCAGGAGTATGTGCTGAATTGGATGACCTCTCACCCCCTCAGCTGCCACTGCCTTAGCTCAAGCTCCCATGACCTCCTGAGCTATTGCCACAGCCTCTTCAGCGGGCTTTCTGCTTCTGCTCTTGTCCTCTTAGAGAACATTCCCCAAACAGGATGCATGATATTTTTAGGATGTAATATCAAATATGTCCCTATTTATTTATATACCCTTCCACTGCACTTAGGACAAAATCCAAGCTCCTGGCGGGATGCACTGGTTCACACCTGTAATCCCAGCACTTTGGAAGGCTGAGGCAGGTGGATCACCTGAGGTCAGGAGTTCCAGACCAGCTTGGCCAAAGTGGTGAAACCTCGTCTCTACTAAAAATACAAAAATTAGCCAGGCATGGTGGTGGGCGCCTGTAATCCCAACTACTCCAGAGGCTGAGGCAGGAGAATCGCTTGAACTCTAGAGGCGGAGGTTGCAGTGAGCCAAAATTGCACCACCGCACTCCAACCTGGGAGACAAGAGCCAGAATGCATCTCAACAGCAACAAAATAACCCAAGCTCCTTTTCATGGCCCACAAGGCCTAATGTGATCCATCTCCTGCCTGCTCTCTACTGCATTTTTTGATACTTTTCTCATTGCTTAGGACACACACACCTTCTATTTCATACATACATGTGCCTGCTCAGTGTTGTCCCTTCATTGTATGGGTCTTTCCCTGGCTGCCTTCTTCTCAAAATTCAGGTCCCAGGCTGGCAGTCACACCCTTGTCACATTCCTGAACCGGGCCAGGTTTTTACTGTGTTTTTATTTCTTTCACAGCACTAAGAATGACTGGAAACTTTCACACGTGGCTTGCACATTATGCACTCCATGCTCACTCCTTCTCCCACCAATGTGGAATGCCAGCTCCATGGAAGAAGGGACTTAATTTTTGCTTCCACATATTAAGTATTCAATAAATATAGTTAATATCTCAACAGTTTTGCTGAAGTGTCAAACATGGCCAGGTGCAGTGGCTCACACCTGTAATCCAGCACTCTGGGAGGCAGAGGCAGGAGGATTGAGCCCAGGAGTTCAAGACCAGTCTGGGCAACACAGTGAGACCCCATCTCTTTTACAAAAATAAAAATGTACCAGGTGTGGTGGCATGAAGAGATGAAGCATGGGACTCTTGGATTCACTCAACCATCTCAGTAAAAGGAATAAAGATGGGATTATTCTAGAAAATTTGTGGAGGACCCTCTTGTCTAATGGCATTGAACTCCAAGACATACACAGGAGACCCACAAGGTTTTTGAGAATGTTACATCAGCAGAAGCAGTTTAGCCTGGAAGGGACAGAGACAGTGTGAAATGAGAAAAGGCTGTTGAATTCCAAACTGTTACAGGCAGGAAATGCACTGACAGAGCTACTGGGCTGCAAACATGTGCTACCCTTTAAGAAAAAGCAAGAATAACTCCAAGCGCAGAGGCAGAGGCCAGAGGAGCATACAGAGATGATGAATGCAGAGACACAGGCCTATGAGGTACTGTGAGCATAGACTCAGGCCTATAGAGCCACCATGGGTACAGAGAGGCCCATGGTTCTGCTGTGAGCAGACACAAAGGTCTGCAGAACTGCTGAGGGGCCAGCGGACAGCACTTCAAGCTAGGGGATTATTTTCAGACCTTAAATCCTAATGGACTTTTCTCTGCTGGATCAAAATTTGCTGGGAATGGAAAACTTCCAGTTTTCCCTCAAAATGAGAACATCTATCATATGCTTATTACATCATTGTTTTAAATAAATTTAGATAAATTTACTTATCCAAATTCCAAAGTTATTTGGAAGCTGGTAACTTGTAGTTTCACAGGTCCACAGCTAGCACAATTTAATCCTAAGATGAATCATGCCCAGGGTCTCACCCACCCACATCTAACTTAGATGATGAGATGCAGAACTTTTGAGCTAATATATTGATGTGATTTTGGTCCTAGTTCATGCTGTGAGTTGAGACTTTGGGAGATGCTGGATGGAAAAATTTATTTTTCATGACAAATAGGGATTCTGGGGTGCCAGATGGTGGACTGTAGTGGGCTGAATGGTAGCCCCCAAGAAGATATGTCCACATCATAATCCCCAGAGCCTATATTACCTCATATGGCAAACTATGTGATTGTAGGAAGCATCTTGAGACAAAGTACTTACCCTAGATTTTTCCAATTGGCTCTAAATCCAATGACAAGTATTCTTGTAAGAGATACACAGCAGAGATGTGACAGAGAAAGCAGCAGCAATATGACCCAGGGGCAGAGATGCAGAGTCACAAGTCAAGGATTGCCTGAAGCCACCAGAAGCTGGAGGCCACCAGGGACAGAACCTCCCCAGAGCCTTCAGAAGAGGTATGGTCCTGTTCACATCTTTATTTCAGACTTCTGGCCTCCAGAACTGGAGGGAATCAGTTTCTGTCAGGTAAGCCACCCAGGTCATGGTAACTGGTTAGAGCAGGTCTAGGGAACTAACGCAGGTAGAGAGCAGGCTTTGCTGGGGACTTTCTTATCTGTGCCCATTGGTCAGCTTCTCCAGCATTCCATCTTGAGACAAAAAGAAAAGCTAAGGAGGAACCACCAGAGTCCTTGCTCAGATCCCAAGGTCCAGGGAGAGTCTTCTGTCTTATCTCTACCATTCAGAGTCTTGTATTTGTTTATATGATCAAGGAGTTTAGCTGCACTTAATGAGAGGAAAACGTGTATCTATCTCATCTTTCTGGAAGCAGACATCCTAACTCCTAGATTTTCACTTTTTAGATCAATTACACTGTTCCAGCCATAGCTTTTTTTTTTCCAATTATTTTTTCTTCCTTTCTTTTCACAACCTGTCCTGTAACTGAACAGCCATAAACTTTGTAATGACTGCTTTGATTGGCATTTTCTCGGTCAAAATTCTTCTGTGGCTCAGTTGCCTAAAACATAAGCTAATACCCCTAGGTCCAACCATCCATTCCCTCCCCAACCTGACCCCGTCCTCGCCTTTTGGATGTTATTTCCCACCGTCATTTACCAGGGTTTCCAAAATCGTGCTTTATTAAACACTAGTTCCTTGGGATGTTGATACATGTTTCACACACACAATCAGCAGGAGAAAATGTATTTATAGTCAAATGACATGGGTAAACAGTGAATTTATACAAAGTTAAGCCAGTTTCTTTATGATAAGACCTTTCAGATACTTTCCCAGTGCACAATGTCAATCTCCAAAGAGCAAGTGAAACAAGAACCGTTTGCTACACTTACTTGACCACAGAACGCTTCATTCTATCTCCATGGAAACTACTCTGTGAAAGTCTCCTACTCCAACTTTCTTCTCCAACAAAACTCACCCGTTTGTGACCATCTGAACTCATTTTGTGCTTTGCCGTTATATAAAAGAGAAGTTCTGTGAAATGTTGAAGAAGCAGGGATATGGCACTATTAATGGTCTGGGCACTATACAAATTGATAAAATTCTCCATTATTTTAGTTCAGAAGCCCTAACCATAGATACTCTAACAGTGGATTGTGGAACTCAATATGAGTGTTACATATTGGGTTACATGTAACAAAATATAAAAGCTATTTTTAAAATGAATCAATTTAATAATACTGCTAGATGCTGAGAGGCAGGGACTCCCCGGCCTGGCACTGCCACATACACACATGCCTGAGCAGGAACGGAGGTGTGAGCCTGGTGGTCAGTGGGCCGGTGGGCAGCAGATACCCTTTCTGTCCCTCCTTCGCCATGACAGTCACCCCCAGGTAATCTTTGGGACTTGGAAAAGGCAGCTGCTCTCCCATCCTGGCTACTGTGAGTCACTCTGTGGCTAAAAGGGCCACAGACTGAGAGCTTGGCACTCCAACTTTGCTGAAAGGAGGACAGCCACCAGAGTAGTAGGTAAAAACACAATTTTAGCAGCAGTGAAATAAAAAAAGGAAGAGAGGATGGGGCCAGGCCACACCTATAATTAAACTGTCTGTTTAGGAGAAGCCGAATCCAGAAGAAACACAAGCTGTAAAGTGAGAGAGGACAGGGAGCAGGGCCGCTGGAGAGCAGGGGAGGACAGGCTGGCATCGAGCACTGCTCTGACTCTGCCCGGAAAGATTTGAGTTGGACACTGTCCAGTCATGTGTGTGGCTAACCGTAGTCTAAGCACTTGTCTCACGGCAGAGGAAGGAGCTGCCATGGCTGTACCCCTGAATGCTCGTGGGGCCGGCACCGTGCCTGGGCCTCTTCAATGGAGGACCTCCAGTGTGTAGACAAGGTGCCGGCAGTGCCCACGGAGGGCTGCGCCCTGGGTCCTGGGTGAAAGTCACAGCTGCTAGGGAAGTGAGAACTCCATCTGGATACCAGAGAATGCTGGGACATCAGTGCAGCAGGAGCCATCACGGAGAGCCGTGGCCAGGCAGCCCCACGTCATGAGGCCTGTTCCAGGCATCCCCATGTCAGGGGGTTGAGTCTTCCCATATCATGAGGCCTGCTCCAGGCAGCTGTGCTCTTCTTCTTCTGTCTGTAACCAGCTCCAGTCTAGGGCCTGAAAGTCAACAGGCATGTTAAAAATACAACAGCCACCAATACATCTCAGGTTATTTTTCCTCTTCAGGAGGCAATCAGCACAATTTAGAAATATACTGAAACTGGCTGGAGGCTCACGCCTGTAATCCCAACACTTTGGGAGGCTAAGGTGGGCAGATCATGAGGTCAGGAGTTCGAGACCAGCCTGGCCAACATCGTGAAACCCTGTCTCTATTAAAATACAAAAACTAGCCGGGCATGGTGGTGAGTAATCCCAGCTACAGGAGTAATCCCAGCTACTCAGGAAGTTGAAGCAGGAGAATCACTTGAACCTGGGAGGTCGGGGTTGTAGTGAGCTGAGATCATGCCACTGCACTCCATCCTGAGCAACAGAGTGAGACTCCAACTCAAAAAAAAAAACAAAACAAAAAAAAACAACCAAAAAACAAAAAGAAAAAGAAACATATTGAAACCCCTATATTGGCTGGGTATGGTGGCTCATGCCTGTGGTCGCAGCACTTTGGCAGGCAGAGGCAAATGGATCGCTTGAGGCCAGGAGTTCAAGACCAGCCTGGGCAACACAGCAAGACCCAGGCTGCATAAAATAAATAAATTAAATAAATAAAAATTAAAAAGGTAAACCCTTTTATTTATAAGTCCTGTGACTATAAGACTTAGCCACTCTTGAGCTAAGTTACATACTCAAACTGTACAGGATCTTTGCTTTGGATTGGCTTAGAGCCCTTGAGATTCTGTGACTGCGTGAACTGGAAAGGTAATGTCAGTACCACCGTGGCTCACAGCACTCATTCCTGTGCTCACTGTGGGTAGCTCATCTCAGCTACGGATTTCCAGCCTCACCACATGACTCGGCCGGATGAGACTTCCTCTTCCTCCCACAGACATGCAAGTAAGCAATGAACTGATCAAAACATATCGTGTGCCAGGAGGAGGAGAGCGGCAAGAGATACAGAATGCTCACAGACTGGAGGAGGACATGCGACTACATCAGCAAAGGCTGCAATTCACAGTGGTATCCCCTGTAATTCTTCCAAAAGCTTAAAGTTAGGGGAAGTTAGCAAGTGATTCGCAGGTAAAGGCCATGTAAAGATCTAAGCAAATGATGCAGGATTCTCTCAACAATGGAAGCTTTGTCCTAATGTTCCTGTACCTGGGCTAGTTTTCTCATAACTAGCACTACACTAAGCTCCAAGGCCCTGAGGACAAGGCCACGGCTGGTTCCTGTTATACCACCAGACTCACTAGTAACTCCCATCTTCCTCCCCTGCCCAGCACTCAACACACAAATGCTCAGCAGTAGTACAGACGGTACAGTGGGGACAGGCTTCTGGGAACAATGCTACCTTCCTCCTCATCACTGGCATTATGTGCTGCAAGGATTAAATAAGATAATGCATATTTGTACTTGTAAGCCTTCAGTAATTAACTATCACTATTATTATGAATAAAAAATATGTACTAGAAAATCATAAATACACACTGAAAAAAATCAGCTGGGCATGGTGATACACACCTGTAGTCCCAGCTACTCAGGAGGCTAAGGCATGAAACTTACTTGAACCTGGGAGGCAGAGGGTGCAGTGAGCCAAGATCACGCCACTGCATGCCAGCCTGGGTGACAGAGCAAGACCCTATCACAAACAAGCAAGCAAACAAACAAACAAACAAACACTGAAGTTGAGGATAATGCCAGATTGCGTTTCCATTTTCTTTCTCTTTTGCTATAAAAAGAAGGGACATAGAATTGCAGGGGGCTCACACAAGCTGTTACCGTAAAACTCTGGTCTTGCTCCCTCATGGTGTCCTGTATGGCATTTTCTAGCAGGGTGCAGAGGTTCTGTGCTTCAGCCACCAGTTCTTCACTAAAGAAAATGATCAAATTATTAGAAAGTCATCATTATTAGTGATGAGAGCTAACACTGCTGTTTTAAAATATGAGAAAGAGTTTTGATAATTTTGATAATTTTTTTTTTTGAGATGGAGTCTCAGTCTGTTGCCCAGACTGGAATGGAATGGCGCGATCTTGGCTCACTGCAACCTCCACCACCCAGGTTCAAGTGATTCTCCTACCTCAGCCTCCCGAATAGATGGGATTACAGGTGTGTGACACCACACCTAATTTTTGTTGCTGTTGTTGTTGTTTTTTTTTCATTTTTAATAGAGATTGGGTTTCACCTTGTTGACCAGGATGGTCTTGAACTTCTGACCTTGTGATCCACCCACCCTGGCCTCCCAAAGTGCTGAGATTACAGGCATGAGCCACCGCACCCAGACTTTTTGATAATATTTTTAAAAATAAAGTAACAATTACTTTGATCTTGAGTGTCTTAAAATACCAACCCATTGCCTAATACTTTCATTCATCTTGCCGTGCATTTTTCACACCTAAGCATTACTGTCCAAAATGCAAAAAAAGCAAACAGATCTCAATAAAATGTCAGAAGTAAAAAGCTCTTTCTGCTTTCTGACTTACTAGATAGCTGAATTTAATTCTCAAACTGTCAAAATCTAAAGATATTCTCCAAATCACCTGTTTTCTAATTTTTGAAGTAGACCAAAAAAACAAAAACAAAAACAAAACATGCCAAGCAATTGGGTTCCATAGTTCCTTGGAATCTGTTGTAAAGCAAGTTCTGGGATTTGATTTCCTTTAATCTATCTCTCCACTTTTCTATAAGAAACGCATGTTTCCTCTTAGGACTGGGCCATGGTGAAAAAGAGCAGCATGTAATAAAACATTCATCTTTTTCTAACCTCAGCTATGCTGTGGGGAGATGAGAGACATCCTGTATACCCAGGGCCACCTTTCTAAAGCTTTGAGGATATCACTGAAGAGAATAAGCCACATAAGGGAAGACAGTGCCCCAGAACTCCTCTCACTCTGCAAAATGTGACAATCTGATGGCAGGAGCCATTTTTGCCAAGCCTCGGGGCCTCTAGCTAGGCTAAAGGCTCAGTGCCTGCCCAGAGGGCAATGGAAGAGGCTCCTGGCCTAGCTGCCATCCTCCAGGAGCTCATAAGATGTTGGGGAAATAATTTTTATTTAATAAAAAAAAGTCTGGGTGCAGTGGCTCACGCCTGTAATCCCAGCACTTTGGGAGGCAGAGGTGGGTGGATCACAAGGTCAAGAGATTGAGACCATCCTGGCCAACATGGTGAAACCCTATCTCTACTAAAAAAAATACAAATATTAGCCGGACGTGGTGGCATGCGTCTGTGGTCACAGCTATTGAGGAGGCTGAGGTAGAAGAATCACTTGAACCCAGGAGGCAGAGGTTGCAGTGAGCCAAGATCACACCACTGCACTCCAGGCTGGCGACAGAGCAAGAGTATGTCTCAAAACAAAAACAAAAAAATCAGCTAGGCGTGGTGGCACAAACCTGTATTCCCAGCTACTCAGGAGGCTGAGGCAGGAGAATTGCTTAAAACCAGGAGGTGAAGGTTGCAGTGACCAAAATTGCACCACTGCACTCCAGCCTGGGTGACAGAGTGAGACTCCGTTTCAAAAAAAAAAAAAAAAAGAGAGAGAGAGAGAGGGTCTCACTACATTGCCCAGGCTTGCCTCGAACTCCTGTGAACCTCCTGCCTCGGCCTCCCAAAGTGTTGGGATTACAAGCATGTGCCACCATGCCCAGCAGAGAGAAAAGTAAGAATCCAAGATTACCTATGATTAAATGCCAAAACAGGATACAAACTCCCCAAGGACAAGATTCTTCAAAGCAACTGTACTGAGATAATTTACATACTATAAAGCTCACCCATTTAAAGTGTACAATTCAAAGGTTTTTGTGTATTTACAGTTGTGCAACCATGACCATATATAGTTTTAGAATGTTTTCATCATCCTCAGGAGAAACCTTGTATTATTAGACACTCCCATCCCCCTTCCCTGCCCCAGGCAATCATCAGTGTTTCCCACGCCTAGAGATTAGAGCCTGCAGGAACCTATAGGGCCCCCGCACACAGAAGTGTCAAACAAAACAAACCACAGGAAGAGATGAGTGTGGGAGCGGAGGTGGCGTGCAGTGTGCTGGAGAACTGGTAGAGGGCCTGCTAGACACGGACTGCTGGGCACCAACCCTGAGCTCCCAAACCAGGTCTCCAGTAGGACCTGAGAATTTGATGCTGCGCTGCTGGACCAGATGAGACCTGAAGAAAGCTCAGACCTGAGCATCTATAATGGAGTGGAAAGCTGTTATTCATGACTGACTAAGGAACATCTTGGTCAGAGTGGTATTTCGTGAAGACTAATTCAACCAGACAGGGCCTGGCACCAGAAAGGCAGGAGGCAGGAGGCAGAAAGCCCCGGCCCCCCCGCCCCCTGCCACGTTTCAAGCAAGAGGAGGGAGAGGACGGGAAGGTCAGAGGCACCAGAAGGAGGGTGGTGACTCAGTAATTCAAGGTGGTGGTGAGGTGACAGGGGACAGATGGCTCAGGGGAGAGGATGTGGGCCTCCCTGAAGGAATGTGGCTTCCCATGGATAAAAGGTAACAGCATGTGCCTGACCGGCACTTCCAATGTTCTCATTAAATAGTCATCCAAGCCTCGGAAAAAGAAACCAGTTAGTAAGTTTCAAGGGACCATGAGAGCAAAACTTGTATCACTTTTGTCCCCACAGGACTTAGCAGATGCAACAAACACCCAGAGAAGTGGTAAAATCATCAGACAGACATTCACCAGTGATGAACGCTTCCATCCCCCATCTCCTGACGTGCCCTTGATGGTCACACTTAGCACTCCTAAGGAGAACCTACCTCTTCTTGGTTGTCTCAGGTAAGCTGTCAGAGGTCGTGGAAGGCTGAGACATCAGCTGTCCAGGCTGGCTAAGTCGAGAGGCATTCATGCTATCCGGGCTTCCACTGACAGGACCACGGACCTTGCTCTAGGGGACAAAATCAGAAGAAATTAGGAGCCAAGTGATGAATCACACTTTGCATTCATGCCACAGTATTTTCTCAGGAGACAACTGGCTGCCAGACGCCAGAGCTATCCCTAGAGCCCACCAGTCAGCTCCCCAAGCCCAGGGTCGGCTGGTGCTTTGCATCTGGCTTCAAAAGTGTTTCTGTATCAACAGAAGGATGTTTGAGGAAAGGATTGTAAATTTAGGAGACCGGAGTGACTAAATTTATTTGCAGGGCTTTTTTTAAAAAAAAAAATCAGCTTTATTCCTTTATTTATTTATTGAGTCTCACTCTGTTGCCCAAGCTGGGATGCAGTGGCATGATCTTGGCTCACTGCAACCTACGCCTCCTGCGTTCAAGCGATTCTCCTGCCTTAGCCTCTTTTGTATTTTTAGTAGAGATGGTTTTTTACCATATTTGCCAGGTTGGTCTCGAACTCCTGACCTCAGGTGACCCACTAGCCTCAGCCTCCCAAAGTTCCGAGATTCGTGATCTACTGCGTGCGGCCCCTTAATGAACTTTTACAAGAAAAGAACAGGAAAGTATTTTTCCTCTTTTCTAGGTAGAAGACACACAAAAAGGCTATAGGAGTTCCTGTGGCTCGCATCCTATATGACCTGGCTGAGAAGAAGCCAGGACACCCTGACTCCCAGGGGGCTGCAGCCACTGCCCCTCCCAGCCAGAAGGATCAAGCAGGGTCTCCTGCTCCAGCTACCTGAGCCTCCTCAGCTCATAGCCCACGACTAGCCGCCAACCTTCAGGTCACCCCTCTGCTGATCTGTGCCCCGCATGGTCCCTACCCCACTCATGTGACCCCCCCCCCCGCCCCCGCCCCTGGCACTCACTGTGGCCTGTAGTCCTTCATCCTCTCACGTGTCCCTCAGGCCATGGAACTCTCCTGGCTCCACATCCTCCCCTTCAGCAACACCTCAAGGCCCACACATCAAGGAGCTATGCAAGTGCCCAAGCCTTCCGTTCCTTGTCCTCCTGCTGACCGTGCCCGGGGAGAGGCCCAGCATTGGCCTCCTGTGCTTCTGCCCTGGACCACAAGTGCAGGAGGGGACGGTGCCTGCGCTGCCTGGCTCCCTCCTGGCCAGGCCCTGCCCTGCCCTATCCTGTGCTGCACAGGGGCGGCTCAACTCCAGCCCGGAGAGCGGCACTTCTCAGTACTGAGGTTGGCCAGGGGCTCAGATCCTCCAGCTGCCTGGAGACGGACTTCCCCAAATCCCAGATGTGATCAGATCCCCACACTCAAGTTCCTTTAATATCAAGGGAAAAGACAGATCCTGCCATGTGTCCTGTGTGCTTTGAAAATGAACATGGGCTGGGCACTGTGGCTCACGCCCGTAATCCCAGCACTTTGGGAGGCCAGGGTGGGCAGACCTCTTGAGGGCAGGAGTTTGAGACCATCCTGGCCAACATGGTAAAACCCCATCTCCACTAAAAGTACAAAAATTAGCTGGGTGTGGTGGCATAAGCCTATAGTCCTAGCTATTTGGGAGGCTGAGACAGGAGAATCACTTGAACCCAGGAGGTGGAGGTTGCAGTGAACTGAGATTGCGCAGCTGCACTCTGCCTGGGAGATGGAGCGAGACTTTGTCTCAAAAAAGGAAGAAAACATTATACAAAAATTAGGTGGGCATGGTGGCGGGCACCTGTAATAACAGCTACTTGGGAGGCTGAGGCAGGAGAACCATTTGAACCCAGGAGGAGGAGGTTGCAGTGAGCTGAGATGGTGCCACTGCACTCCAGTCTGCGTGACAAAACAAAGCATGGGCCGCATAAGCTCGCCCTTGCCTTCTTCAACAGCTCCAACCTTCATCGCAGCCTCCCCACACACACCAGCCTGTCTCCACTTGGAACACACTGACTCCCCAGGCTCTCTGCCTTTGATAAAGCAATACCTCTGTCCTAGAATGTCCTCACTCTTCAGCTGGATAGCTCCTTATGAACCTTCTTATTGCTCCCTCTCTTCTAAGAAAAGCTGGAGCTCCCCCTGTGCATGGAAACTGCAGCTCATACCTCCTGGAGCTGCTTCCCAGCCTTTCCCACCCTGAGTGGCTCTCGCTTATGCCCGTCTGTGCCCCTCGAAGGATCAGACCCTCCTGGGAACAGGTGCCATACCTTTTCCCCGGTGTGTCTTGCTGGGCCTACAGTCAGCATTTAATAAATGCTCAATGGATGTAAAGGACACATCAGGTATCGCCTGTGAGTACCTGCACCTCCCTCTCCTCTTCAGATCCTCTCTACATCATCATCCTGCTTTCTCCTTTTCCTCTCTTCTTACAGGAGGATATGTCACTCACGCTCCCAAGGCATACCCAGCGCTCTGGCATGTGACCCCAGTCCCTCTGTTCTCTGCAGTGTGTGTCATCGCCTCTGCCTTTGACAATGAGAATCTCTTAGGGCGCCACCTCCTGCTTCCACCATGAGCAACCACCTCCCTCTTTCCTTCTCTTTGCTCTTTTTTAAAAAAAATTTATTTCTTTATCCTCATTGTAGAAACTGATCCTTTGCTCTTAAAGGCAACTGATGCCTAAGTCACTCTTCCATCCATGTCACCTTCTCTGCAGCCTTTCACAATGGGGCTCGCACTCCCAGCAGCTCTGGCTCCCATGACATGGCCAGGCCTGTCTCTTCTCCCATCTCAGTTCTTGGCTGTTTTGTTTCACATTTTCCCCCCATGTGGCATTCCATGGACTCACAGCTATGTTAAGATGGTGTGCATAGAAAGCCCGGGTTACTGCACTGAGAGCAGTGTGGATGCAGGCGATGGTCAACTAAGTCACACTGCTGAGCATGAATAGTGGGCTGAATTGGTGGCCCAAAGAAGAATATGCCACATACCAACTCCTGGAACTCCTGTGAGTGTAATCATACTTGGAGAAACAACTCCTGTGAGTGTGACCATACTTGGAGAAAGCGTCTTTAAAGACGTAATTAAATTAAGGATCCCAGCCGGGCATGGTGGCTCATGCCTGTAATCCCAGCACTCTGGGAGGCTGAGGTGGGTGGATCACGAGGTGAGGAGTTTGAGATCAGCCTGGCCAACATGGTGAAACCCCGTCTCTACTAAAAATACAAAAATTAGCTGTGTGTGGTGGTGGTGCCTGTAATCCCAGTTACTCAGGAGGCTGAGGCAGGAGAATCACTTGAACCCAGGAGGCAGAGGTTGCAGTGAGCTGTGACCACGCCACTGCTCTCCATTCTGGGTAATAGAGCAAGACTCCATCTCAAAAAAAAAAAAAAAAAAAAAAAATTAAGGATCCCGAGATGACATCACTCTGGACTATTTGGGTGGGACCCAAATCCAATGACAAGTGTTCTTGTAAGAGATACCCACATGAGGGACACAGGGGTCACATGAAGACAGAGACAGAGATGCAGTCACACACCAAAGAACGCCTGGAGCCGCCGGGAGCTGGAAGAGGCAAGGACAGCCCCTCCCTGAGAGCCCTCAGAGACAGCTCAGCCCTGCTGACATGGCACTTTCAACTTCTGTGCTGTAGAGCTCAGATAACACATTTGTTTTTGTTTTTAGTAGAGACAGGGTCTTGCTCTGTTGCCCGGGTTGGAGTGTAGGGGCGTGATCACAGCTCACAGCAGCCTTTAACTCCTGGGCTCAAGTAATCCTCCAACCTCAGCCTCCCCAAACTGCTGGGGTTACAGGCATGAGCCACCATGCCTGGCCCAAATTTCTGTTGTGTTAGCCTTTCAGTTTGTGATCATCTTTACAGTAGCCATAGGAAAGTAATACACAGATAAATGAAAACGATTAGCACAGGCCTTTCCTCTGACCTCCCTGCTCACACCAAGTCAAAAAACAGTGACATGAAAACTGAGCAGCAGCTCAGTGGGCTAATGATGGCGCTGTGGTGTCCCGTGTGGGATGACGGTGGTGCACAGAGGCAGAAAGGCACAGGCGGCTGGCGGGCCAAGGACCTGGGGCCACAGCGCTCACTCACACAAGCGATCTTCAGGAGATTCCAGAGTTCCTTCTGCCGCTTCTCCTGCAGCCGGACAACAGTCTTCTCATCCTCATTCATTAAGCTCACGACCTCTTCCACCTTGGGCAGCAGTTCCAGTGCCTTCTGCTTGCAAACCACAGTTTTACTGCAAGAATAAACATGACAAACTCTAATGGCATTTGGGCTGGAGAAAGCAGAAGCCGTGGCAACTGTGTATCTGGTCAGCAGCTGCAGAAAGTCTCTTCGCGAGGCCCAGCGACTCAGAGCAGAGGGAGGAAGGGGACCTCGCACCCAGCCTGCATCTCCCAGTCCTTCCTCCAGAGCAGGAGGGTTGGGGCTCATACCTGAGCTGTGTATAGATCACTCGCACTTTCTTCTCGAAGCTCTGAATTGCCTGAAGTAGCAGCCGCACCATTTCCTGACTGTCACCCTCAGTTCGCTGGTCTGGAGAGAGGGACGGTAGCAGTTCCTCAAGGAAGCCAGCAGAGAGTAGTGATGCCCCAAAAATGAGATAAGGAGAAGCCCAAGGCAGACACAGAATCCCACTTACCTCGTGGTTTTTCTCTCAGTCTCCTGTAGAGCTCCCTTGCTTGCTCCTCTCTAAAATATACAAAGAAGTTCTGTCTAGATTTGAGGTAAAATATGGCTAATTTTTATATTTTCTTGGTAGAGATAGAGTTTCACCATGTTGCCCAGGCTGGTCTCGAACTTCTAGGTTCAAGCAATCCTCTTGCCTTGGCCTCCCAAAGTGCTGGGATTACAGGTGTGAGCCACTGGGCCTGGCCAAAAAAAAAATTTTTTTTTTAAATTTGCTGAGCATGGTGGGATGTACCTATAGTCCCAGTTATTTGGGAGGCTGAGGTGGGAGGACTGCTTGAGCCCGGGAGGTTGAGGCTGCAGTGAGCTATGATTGTGCCACTGCATTCCAGCCTGGGCAACAGAGCAAGACCCTGTCTCTTAAAAAAATATATACAAACACAAATACAAATAAAATAACTAGAGGAGAATAAAGGGTTAATTAATTAGAGAAAATACAGAATCAAAATTCCGACATTCGGAGCTCCTGTCCTAAGAATCCTAATCAGGAAACACTGCTAAGCTCACAGTGACACAGTCCTTGGCAGGCTGACCCAGCCTGCCTGGTTCCCTCCATCTGCACACCAGGAGCACATACATGTGATCTTCAGGTAGGAGTGATCTGCCCAGAACCCTCCTCCCCTCCTGGAGCCAATGCCAAATACCTGACAAAGACTCAAACGAATGGTTTCCAGGTCCGAACTCCTAAGCCTCATCGGGTTCTTTCTTCTCTGTCTTACTTTCTGCTCTGAGCTATGCCTTCGTCAGGGTGTGACAAATCAGGGGAGTCTGATACAGGGGTAGAGGCTGCTTGCATTTTACAGCCTTACGGATTAGAGACTACCTCTCAAATGCATCATCTGAATTAATCCTTACACGTTCATGAGGTCAGACTGCTTTTCTTGCCACTGAACAGATTTGGAAACTGAGGCTCAGTGATGATTTGCGGGAGATGACCCCACAGGGTAGCATACTCTAGAGGATAATGGTCCCGCACAGCCACTGACGGTGCCCTTGACACAGACAGAAGCTCCAGGGGTGTCTGTGTGTGCTGGGCACAGTGAGACCCCCCAGCTGGTACTCACAGGTCATCCAGTGTTCCCCCCTGCTTCCGGCCCATGGGGCTCCTCTGCAAGTCCACGATGTCGGTCTGCAGCGCCATCATCCGCTCCACCAGGAGTTTCACTTCATTCTCCTAATGGAAAAGCTGTGCTAATGTCAACTGATGTGGTAGGAGCATTCTGAGACGCAAGATCTGCGGGGGGCGAGGCTAGGGACCCTCTACACTCCCTGAGGACTCTCAACGGACTGGCTCAAAGGAATGTGGACTGTGTTGTCAGAATGGCTGCGATTGCCTCTCGGTCCACCACTTTCTAGTTGTGTGACCCCTGGGGAAGTTACTTACCCCCAGGTACAGTTTCCTTTTGCATAAAACAGGCTTCTAACAGGGCCATTTGAGGAGTCATATAAGATGAAGTACTTAAAGCTTCTGGTGTGCTGCCTGGCATACGAAAGATGCCCAAGGCACACTACTTTCTCTTCGCTTAATCTGTCTATCTCAATGCTACCCAGCAGGGAGGCTCAGACTACTTTATTTCATAGATTATGAGTCCCAAGATGGGGAGGAGCACTCATGCTTTCTATGGTTAATATTCAGAATTAAACACACATATCTATCAGTACTAATTTAAAAATAGATACGAAGACACAGGTGAAGATCCTCGCCCAAGTGCACCGGGAAAGACAGGGGTAAGTCCAGGGAAAAGCCCCAGAGCCCAACTTCAGCCTTCAGTTTGTGTGAGTTCCTTAAGTCACACATATTTCCTCTGCCTTCATAATTAACATTTTCGGTGGCATCTGATTCACGCTGTCCTGACACTTTCTGCCTAGACCTTTTATCTCTTATGGATTTAGTGTCCCAATAAAATTAGTCAAAACCTTTGATAAGAGTAAGCGGGAGTGTTGATCATCCCATCCTATGCCCTTCCTGACAGGAAACAGTCTCGGCTTTTCCCCAAGGGAACCTAACACTTGCTCCTTATTTAAACCTGGACCATCTCTGTCCATCCATGCAGCTCTTGCATCTGGCCACAGAGGGGCTCCCTTTACTGGCTACTCTCGGCCTCTTTCCAGTCAGTACAGTTAAGCTCAAAGCATGGTGAGGAACACCTGATTTTCGACAGAGATCAACCCAGTGTTTGATGAGCAAGTAAAAAGTGGGAACACAAAACTTCACCCCCTCAGTAAGTTCAGAAACCCAGAATGAGTCTCCTACCCGCCCACATTGCTCCACAGCCTGCTCCATTTCCCTCCAGGCCAGCAGCAGTTTATCTGATGCTGAAAAAAAATTGAGAAGGAAAAACAAAACAAAACAAAATAAAAACACCACAAAACTAAAATGAAATAAGCAACTCAATTATAATAGGACAAAAGAAACCTCAGAAAGAGGAAAAGAAAAAACAAAAGCACGGTCTCTCTAAACGCATTGCAAAGTGCACACTCACTGATCCCAAACTCAGTTTGCTCGTTGTACTTCTCCAGGTCAATCTGGATGCTGGTTTTGAAGAAATCCAACTTGGCCTTGAGCTGCTGAGACATGGAAGCCATGGAATTCTTCATCTTGGAGAGGCAGCTGTTGTTCCGGAGGAGATTCATCCTGCAGGAACCACAAGGAACAGAGTCTTGGAGCATCTCTGGGATTCAAATTCCATTTCCTGTACAATAACAAAACCCCCTCAAATGTCAAGGGAGGTCCCAGTTATAATTATCATCATCATCATCATTATTACAGCAGCCACTCATAACTCAAGGACAATTTCCCAGCCCTCAGCAATGCCTGAGGTTCTGCACCAAACTTGGCATCAGGCAAAGGAAGACACAAAGGGCCAATAATGTTGGCAAATGAGTCACACTGGGGAAGGAGTCCATAAGTCCCCAGCAGGACAGTTAGGGGAGTTTTGCTAATCCACATGGCAGTGAGCTCCTCTGGGTTCCCAATCCGGCCGCAGCTCCGCCAGCCCAGCCTCAGTTCTGCACTCCTCGCCTGTGCCGACCACACTCACCTCGCCGGGTCTAAAGGGGCCTCCTTCAGTCCAGCCCGCCCAACCGCTTCCCGTCCATCCAAACCAGTGTCTCTCTTTTGTTGCTCCTAACAGTTGCTTCTGGGTTCCTGCCTCAGCCACCTCCCTGTGGCCAAAGCCACCAAGCACTTTTAAATAAATTAAGTTAAAAAAAAAAAAAAAAAAGCCTGGCACGCTACATGGCAGCTCGCTGTCCCTGCTGCAGCCGGTTGCAATCCTCCTTCAGGGTTTGGATGCTGTGCCAGACCTGGCCCCACACCTTCCTCAGCTGGAAGAAGGCAAGATTTCTCTTGGGCTCTTGAACTAGAGACAGAGACACAAGCAACTGTCAGAGAATAACCACAGCAACTCTCCTACAGTTAACCACACCCTGCCTCGAAACGCTGCTGCACTTTCACGTTTTGTACCTACTATAGGATCACGTAACTCTGGAGAGTGTTATGCCTGGTTACTGTCACATACATGTTTTTATACCCATGACAGCATAAGCATGTATCAGGTAGTCAATAAGTAGCTGTTGATTTGAAGAAAAACTTTAGGAACCATTTGGACACATGTGTATAGAGGGCCATATGTTTTCAATAAAACCCCCCCCCTTTTTTTTTAAGAAATAAGGTCTCGCTCTGTCACCCAGGCTAGCATATAGTGGGGTTGATCATGGCTCACTGCAGCCTTGAACCCTCAGGCTCAAGCAATCCTTCTGCCTCAGCCTCCTGAATAGCTGGACTACAGGCATGTACCACCACATCTGGCTAATTTCTAAATTTTTTGTAGAGATGATATCTCACTATATTACCCAGGCTGGTCTTGAACTCTTCGGCTCAGACGATCCTCCTCCTGCCTCACCCTCGTAAAGTGCTGGGATTACAGGCATGAGCCACCACGCTCAGCATAGGAGGGTGAAATTGACTGATGGGTCTCCTGTACTCTCTCTTGCCTAGCTACTCCTTGCATGTCCTAAATAAGGAAGGCTCCCCCGAGGACCAGCAATACTGATTTCCTCTGTGTGGCTCCCTTCCTTAGTCCTGTCTCCCTCCCCTGCCTTGTCCCACATATAACTAATTACTTAGAAAAACAAAACAAAACAAATTCTTACGGATATAGCTGACACTTTCAGGTTGGGGCCGTGGGGAGATCTGAGTCTCATAGGTGATTTTACTGTTGTCGAAGAGAAAAACAAGATCCATGTCCAATGTGCGGCCTTCATTTAACTGCAAAGGGACAAGAACAAAATGAATCTTGTGGATCCAACCCTCTCTTTTCCAACTAATAATGAAGAGATTCCAGAGCTTTCCCCACTGCTCAGCAAGCGCATCTTCAGCCAGCAAGTGCAAAGCATCCATGAAGTCTTTCCTAACGTCTCCAGCCTATACCTACTGTCAGAACGCATTCCTATTTACAAACTTATTACATTCTGTTTTACTCTCTGTCCTCCCCCCTGTGAAGTTGAGAAATTCACTATATACTTCCCTCCCTATGCAATGATTACTTCTCATGATAACTTTATCTCCACAAGCCAGCAGAGGCCATATCTTACACAGCTGTAGTTAACTCAGGTGCCTAACCCAGTTCTGTACACAGAGGCCATTATAAATAGTTTCAGTTGACTCAAGACAGTGCAGCATCATTTTTTTTTAACACGCTTGGAAGAGGGCCAAGTGGGCAACTTGAGAGATTTAAGTGCTACAGCATCATTTTTTGCAATAAAGGCAAGACAAAGGCCTTGGAGGGTCTGGAAGTAACAAGTCCAGCAAGGAGATTTGTGCTTCCTATCAGGCCACACAGAGGACCCCATACTCCAACTTACCAGGCAGGTATCTGCACTGTGTGATTAACAGACTACATGACAAAGTAGAATTGAAATCTGAAGGTGTGATGAGTTTCCCAGGAGGCACAGCCAAAGAAAACAGGGTGGTGTGTACGAAGCCAGGGCCCACCTTGCTGTCTGAAATACACTGAGTAGCAGGCTTGTCGGGGATCAACGCCAGGCCCGCTTCCTGCAGCAGCTCCTGGTCCTCCTCTGGGATGCCCGTGTCCTGCTGGATTCTGGCCTTCAAGCTCTGCAGACTCTCGTCCTCTGTCACAGGGTAAGTGTGGATGGTGCCTGTGACCATGTTCAAGATATGAACCAGCTGCAACACAACCCAGATGTTACTAGAAAACCAATTTCTTCAAGGACATGGCCATCTACTTGCCTAGCTCCGCTCTCTGCTACTCCCAACATTTCCCAAACCACACAAAGCAAGGGCCTAGCTTGAGGGAGGGAGGTCAGGTGCCACGTTTCGCATATTTCAGTCTTTCATAATCCTCTCTGTCTGTGGCTATGATCTCATAGCCAATGTCAATTAGCACAGCTGTCCTTTCTTTACTTATGCAGAAAACATATGGCCCTCCTGACTGATGCAGGAGCCTAAATTTCCTCACTAGGTCAGCTGGCCCCATCACCTGCTCTGTCCTAAAAACTGCATGTTCCTCTGGGGACCCCAGCTGTTGCCTCAGGGCTAACTTGGCTCCATGCTCACCTTTAAGTTTAAGATGTCATCCAGGGCCTTGAAGCAGCCGTTGGGCCCATACGTGGGATCCGTGCCCCTCTGCCGGGGGTGCCACATCAGCATCAGCTGCAGCCACTTCTCCAGTCGCTTAGCCAGGACACTGTGGACAGGCGCAGAGTGTGGGAGGAGACACTTCCAGCCAATGTTGGGCCACAGTGTGTGTCTCCCAGTATACACACAGATGGCAGCCAATAGACGGTGAACAAAAATGAAAATGGGTTTAACGGAAAGAAACAGTATAAACATTTCCAATCAATTATTCAGGTGCTCACACCTCTCTCCTGAATTCTAAAATACCCCCAAATCAGAGATTCCTGACCTCCAAATGGCAGCATAAGAATGACCCATGAGGGCCAGGTGTGGTAGCTCATGCCTGTAATACCAGCACTTTGGGAGGCCAAGGCGGGTGGATCACTTGAGGTCAGGAGTTTGAGACCAGCCTGGCCAATGTGGCGAAACCTCATGTCTACTAAAAATACAAAAATTAGCCAGACATGGTGGTGCGCACCTATAATCCCAGCTACTCAGGAGTCTGAGGCAGGAGAATTGCTTGAAGCCGGGAGGCAAAGGTTGCAGTGAACCAAGATTGTACCACTGCTCTCCAGCTTGAGTGACAGAGCAAGACTCTGTCTCAAAAAAAGAAAAGATGAGAAAAGAAAAGAAATGAATGAGGCTTTTAAAATATACTTTATGGGCATATCCTAGCTCAGGTGACCCCTACAGAATCTAGATCCCATGAAGCCAGATGTAGTGAGTTCACATGACAAACTCCAGACTCTTTCCCCTGACCCTGCAGAGCCTGCCTCCTGTGAACCCACCCTTCCCTGAGGCCAACACAGCTACTCACCACCTCCCAAACGTGCCTCGCTCACCCCAATCTTTCCCCGTAGAATTTCCTTCCTCCTTCATCTGTCCATGTCCTATACATCTGTCCAGACCCTTCCAAAAAGTTCTAGCTTATCCTGTCATTCCATATAGCATTAGTCCATCAAATCTTGTCTTCCACTCTGTGAATATGGTAATCATTATCCATGTCACTCAGTTATGTGTGACTGCCTTGTAGCTTTCTTTTGCACTGTACCCAATTCTGTACTATTACACAATATTATTAATTGTTTAGATTCTGGCTCTGAGACAGGATTGTAATGCCATTCAAATGACAAAGATTTATTTGTTGACTGCGACACAGAATTGGGCCACATGAGGGGTGGAAAGAGAAATAAGGCATAATTCCCTACCCTTAAAAGGATTGCTATTGAATAGGAGATAAAACCTATGTAAAACCGAAGGTGATACAAGGTAGAAGCTATTATGGGTAATAAGAGGTATAGACAGATTGTTATGTGAACTTAGAAAAGAGATGATTTCTAAAGAGATGAGGGAAGGGAACTCATTCTAGATTTAAGATTAAGAAGGACTGCCAGGCACGGTGGCTCATGTCTGTAATCCCAGCACTTTGGGAGGCCAAGGTGGGTGGATCACAAGGTCAGGAGTTCAAGACTAGCCTGGCTAACATGGTGAAACCCCATCTCTACTAGAAACACGAAAATTAGCCACCTGTAATCCCAGCTCCTGAGTAGGCTGAAGCAGGAGAATTGCTCGAACTTGGGAGGCAAAGGTTGCAGTGAGCCGAGAGTGCACCACTGCACTCCAGCCTGGGTGACAAAGTGAGACTCCAACTCAAAAAAAAAAAAAAAAAAAAAAAAAGATTAAGAAGGACTACGTCAAGTTCTTAGTCAGAGGACAATATCCTGATGAACTATTTAAAAGTCATCAGATGTTATTTCAGACTTGAATTTCTTTTTTCTCTTTTTTATTGAGATGGAGTCTCACTCTGTTGCCCAGGATGGACTGCAGTGGCGCAATCTCAGCTCACTGCAACCTCCGCCTCCCGGGTTCAAGCGATTCTCCTGCTTCAGACTCCCGAGCAGCTGGGATTACAGGCACGCACGCCACCACGCCCAGCTAATTTTTGTATTTTTAGTAGAGATGGGGTTTCACCATCTCTACTAAAGATGCTGGCCAGGCTGGTCTTGAATTCCTGACCTCAGGTGATCCACCCACCTCGGCCTCCCAAAGTGTTAGGATTACAGGCGTGAGCCACTGTGCCCAGCCCAGACTTGTATTTCTAAAAAAGGAAGAAAAATATGTATTCGTGTAATGCCACTGTGCCTTACCTGTTAAGATTATTGGGGTAGGGTAAAGAGCTTGAAAACTTCACCGTTCCATTCAAGTCTTCGCTGACAACAATGTCCATCTCACTCTTCTGCCGGACTTTCGAATGCCTGCAAATATGAATCCTGTTAGGTGCAGTCACATGTTGCTACAACAGGGACACATTCTAAGAAACTTGTCATTAGGTGATTTAGTCCTTGTGTGAACATAACACAAACCTAGATGGTTTAGCCTACTACACACCTAGGCTGTATGGTACACCCTATTGCTCCTAGGCTACAAACCTGTGCAGCATGCTCTGGTACTGAATACTGTAGGCTGGGGTAACACAATAGTGAGTATTTGTGTATCTAAACATATCTAAACCTAGAAAAGGTACAGTAAAAAAACAGTATTATAATCTCATGAGACCACTGTCATCTATGCAGTCAATTGTTGACTGGGATATCAATGAAATATACAGTCATACATATCTCTATAACACTTAGCACTCAAGAGCCACTTTACATTTGTAATATCAGTTTACAACTATACAGGAGACTTACAGCCCCAATCTTTTGGAATAACAGTCAGTTCATTCACATTGAGTCAGGCAGATCCTTTGAGAGTTTAAGACTGGTCAGGACTGCTTGAATGACTTTAAGAGCAGCCTTTAGCAGAGTCACTGACCATCTCTTGCCCAGAGTTCTGAGACAGTAGTATTGCCTCCTTATCTCATCCTTGGCTTTTCCTTCCCATTTGCTTTACCTTCTATTTCATCTATTACACATTCTTGTGTTTTGATAGAGGTTAAAATTGGGACTTCCAAACCTAGATTACAGTATGCATAAGACATTTACATGAAATATCCACAACCTATGCACACACATACACACTTCCCTCTACATGTACACAGCTAAATACTATTTCTAAGGATAACTGAACTTATACATTTCCCAACTTAGGGAACTTCTTGGGGTATCTGAAGTAGTATTTTAAGGTAAAAATACGTTTTTTCCCTGTTGCCCAGGCTGGAGTGCAGTGGCACAATCACAGCTCACTGCAACCCCAACCTTGCAGGCTCAAGCAATCCTCCCACCTCAGCCTCCTGAGTAGCTGGGACTACAGGTGTGCACCACCACACCCAGCTATTTTTTGTATTTTTTGTAGAGATGGGGTTTCACCATGTTGCCTAGGCTAGTCTCAAACTCCTGGACTCAAGCAGTCCATCCACTTCGGTCTACCAGAGTGCTAGTGCTAGATTATAGGGGTAAGCAATGGTGCCTGGCCAGCAAAATTAATCTACACACAGCTGGCTTCAAATCTTGGTAATAAGAACAGTAAATTTGAATAATGCTTCATCGATAACCAAGTACTCTGACACAGAACATTCACTTATTGTCATGACAGGCCCATGTGGCAGACATTATTTTTAGTCCCCCAATTTGGACTAGAGGAAATGATGATCAAATGATTTGTACAAGGTCACACAACAGAGTAGCAGAATCAGGGGCTCAAACCCAAAGTCTGGTGTACTTTTTATTCTGTTTGAATGTCCAAATAGTTTTTCCTCAAAACATCTGGGAAATTCAAATAAACAATGCTTGGCTCCAAACAATACTCATTGGTAAGTGGTGAACCAGCCTCTCTGAAGCACACTGGAAAGCTAGAAGAGCTGGTGTATGGCAGAGGCTGGTGCTTCACAGCTTGGGCTGACACTGTGACAGCTCTAAGTTGGGAGCTCCAAGACTTTCTAATGATGTAAGTGTGCAAGAAGCCTCTGCTAGAAAACTTAGGCTGTTGATGGGAAATTAGAAAAGGACCCAAAGTAAGATGCTTTTTGCTTGGGCTTGTCCTAAAATGTGTTTCAAAGTGGCTTTATAATAGAATTGTAAAGCTCAAATTGCATTTGTCTGGAAGTTACTATTTACCTGCCATCTGAGATGAGACAGTAAATATTTTAAGTTGCCCAACGCATTAAAAAGTAGATTTGTCCTCCAAAGAGCTCCTTATTGGGTTTCAGAGAAATCTACTTGAAACTGGCCACCTGGCCCTCCGGCACTGATGGGGGAAGCTTTAGGAAGACGGCTCTGCAGACAACAGATTTCCTAACAAGGATGCTGGATCTTCAGAATGTATTTTCAACAAGAACCTGTTCTTCTAGTTCTAATGGATTTTAATTCATCTTGCCATAAATAAGGCAAACGCTCAAGTGACCTGAATAAATGCAATAATTCCTTTAGTTAAAACCACTATAGATGTATATGTAATTTAAAGCTATTTTTATGATGCTTACACTATAAAGTGAGACTATAAATTAATGAGCAAATTCCTCAATATTCCAGAACCTATGTAGCTAAAGGAGCAATGCCTGTTGTAAAATAAGTAGCCACAATGGGGCATTCTTTGTCATTTCTCCAGACTCAGGGAAGGGACCTCCATCACTGCGGGGATAAATGTGGAACTGAACAGACTGCCATCAACTAAGACCACTTTTCTGGAACTGATTTCAAAGGATACACTTTACTTTTTTTTTAAGACGGAGTCTCACTCTGTCTTCCAGGCTGGAGTGCGGTGGTAGTGGCATGATCTTGGCTCACTGCAACCTCTGCCTCCTGGGTTCCAGCGATTCTCCTGTCTTAGCCTTCTGAGTAGCTGGGATTACAGGAGTGTGCCACCACGTCTGGCTAATTTTTGTATTTTTAGTATAGACAGAGTTTTATTATGATGGCCAGGCTGGTCTCAAACTCTTGACTTCGGATGATCTGCCCACCTCGGCCTCCCAAAGTGCTGGGATTACAGGCATGAGCAATTGTGCCAGGCCCACTTTATTCTTATAAATAAATATTCTCATGAGGTAGATACTTGTCCTCTGAAAACACTCATGTTTTGTTTTCATTACTTCCAGAAGGTGACAACAGCCAGTGTTGGCAAGGATGTGGTGAAAGGGGCAGAGTCCATGCTCCAGGTGGAGATGTGTATTTATATCACCTTCCTGGTGAATAGTTTGCTAACTAACATGCATCAAAAACCTTTAAAATGTGCAAACTCTTTGATCTGTTAATTCCATTTCTAGGTTTTTATCTTAGGGAAACAACTGTGTGCAAGAATTTCCCTACAAGGATGTTATTCTTAGTGTTATTTTAAGAAGTAAAAATTATCAATGTGCTTTCAACCACAGGGTATAAGTTAAATGAACCACAGCACCAGCCATTCAATAAAATAACAGACACTACAAATAATATGGAAAAACAAAACATTTTCAATATCAAATTTGAAAGGCAGGTTGTATGAGGATATTATAATAAACTATTTTTGTTTACACACACTAAAGAGACTGGAGACACAAAGCTGTTCATAGTGATTACTTCCCAATTATGGGATGACAGCTGATTTTTTTTTTTTTTTTTTTTTTACTGTTTCCATATTTTCCAAAACACAAAAATGAAACAAAGTTAATCTGGCAAAAATGAGGGGGCAATTAAACTACACAGTACTATTTAAGCTCAAAAGAATCATTTTTTGTGACACAAATTGGCTCAAAAAGAAATTCTCATGATGTGAAAAGCTTTAAAAGCATGTGCAGAACCGTGATCAGACAATGCTACCATTGGGGTAAAAGGTGGGGAAACATCAATGAACGAACAACAAATATAGGCCAATTTACTGGAACACGTTGTAAACATCCCTCAAAGATACGAAAACCCTGGAAGATACGAAAACAATCCTGGAAAACAGCAGGTGCCTGTCGGGAGGGAAATGAGGGTCCAGGAGACTGGCGTGACTTTTCCCTCATACTCCCCTATTCTTCTGGAAACTTGAGTCACGTGAACTTATCACTGTTCCAAAAAATTAAAATTTGAAATAAAGAAGTTTTGAGTAGCAGTGGCATCAATTAAACTAGTGTGTGGCCTCTCAAGGAACAATCTTGAATAAAATCTAACTGATTTGGGGTAATATTCTTTTTTAAATTATGCATTTCAGCAATAACTAACTTTTTAAATTTTCTTTTCTGCCCCCACCCCCCAGTTCTTTAAATTGATAAATAAAAATGGTCTATACATATCATGTACAACATGATATACACACTGTGGAACGGCTGAATTGAGCTACTTACCCTATGTATTACCACACATATCATTTTTAGTGGTGATGATTAACTTTTATATAAACATATCATGAACAATACATTATTTCTTTAATCAGCAAAATGAAAGCTAAAGAATACAGAGTAATTCTACAAATCTTCATTGTATTCTTTTTTAATTAGAAAAATGTGTATATTTACTAGGTTCACAATTTCAGCTACATTCTTATGCTTTATGCTCAGTTGTTGTTGTTTTTAATCTTTTTTTTTTTTTTAATTAAGAGCCTTACTCTGTTGCCCAAGCTGGAGTGCAGTGGTGCAGCCTCTGCCTTCTGGGTTCAAGTGATTCTCCCACCTCAGCTTCCTGAGCAGCTGGGATTACAGGCACCTGCCACCACACCTGGCTAATTTTTGTATTTTTAGTAGAGACAGGGCTTTGCCATGTTGGCCAGCCTGGTCTAGAACTCCTGGCCTCAACTGACCTGCCTGTGTTGGCCTCCCAAAGTGCTGGGATTACAGGCACGAGCCACTGCACCCAGCCACGTTCTTACACTTTAAAAACAAAAATTCATATCCAGGTTGTAGTAAAATTTCTCAACAACAAATTTTCACATAATTCCTCCTGATTTGTCATGTGTACATGTGTCTTATTTCTGTTTACTTACAGCATTCTCAGTGTTAAGTGCACATTTTCACACAATAGCCTCTTATTTCTGAACACAGAGCAGATGACATTGACACAGCATTGTATTTAAAGATGTGAAGGCTCAGAATCCACACGAAGACTTAACAGCTACTCTCTCTCTACCTACAGGTCCCTGGAGCACAGACCACCCCCCTGCCCATCTAGGTCCTAACAGGCCTTCCTCTCAGAAGAGACACAACGTAGATCTCCCTGGCCCGGTGATGGGGCACCCAGGGAAACAAGGTGCATGAAGAGAAAGGAGCAGACGGGGCTCCCTCTTGCATCCAGGCGGCCTGGCACCACTCACCACTGCACGGGCTGCCAGTTGGGGAGGAAGGGCCGGAAGCCGGTGATGCACTCAAAAGCCAGGGTGCCAAAGCTCCAGTAGTCGACGGTCACCGTGTACTTCAGCTGCTCCAGCAGCTCCGGGGCCTGCAGCAACACAAGGGGGCACACCTGAGCTGCTCCTCTCTGGGGGGCCAAGGCTCCTCTCTGGGCAGCCAGCCCATTTGCTTTCACCCCAGGGTTTCCTAGCTCTATCCCAGGGGGCACTGGCACATGCACTCACGGCAAGGAGGGGACCCCAGGCGTGTTTAGCATGTATATCATGCTACCATTTCTAAGACCTTTCTATGCCCCACTCACTTCAGTTAGGTACTGATGGAGGGGCTAAAGATTTAGGCCCAGAGTACATCACACACCCATCATTGGGTTTTAACTTCTCCCCTTTAAAAATGAGGGTTGCAGGCTGGGCACGGTGGCTCACAACTGTAATCCCAGTACTTTGGGAGGCCGAGGCAGACAGATCACTTGAGGTCAGGAGTTTGAGACCAGCCTGGCCAACATGATGAAACTCTGTCTCTACTAAAAATACAAAAATTAGCCGGGCATGGTGGTGTGCACCCATAGTCCCAGCTACTCGGGAGGCTGAGGCACAAGAATTGCTTGAACCTGGGAAGTGGAAGTTGCAGTGAGCCGAGATCGAGCCACTGCACTCCAGCCTAGGTAACAGAGTGAGACACTGTCTCAACAAAAAAAAAAAAAAAGAGGGTTGCAGCATTTCAGGTGCCTATGGGAGACTAGCTTAAGGCAGGACACAGTTGTGGGTGCTGTGTAGAAATGGGAAGAGAGGCTACAAATGTTAAAGGAAAATGATGCCAGGCTGTCCACACCAAATGCATGCATTAAGTGCTGGCTGAACCCCTGAACCAGGTACCACGTGGTTGCAGAAAGGGCCAGGATATAATTAGGCAGGGAAAGTGTGATGCGTGGCTGCTGCTGAGGCAGAGAGAGCTGGAGGGACCAAGGGGATGCAGGCCAGCGGTGCTGGGGGTGCAGACCGGGCTCAGCAGGGGGCTGGAGACAGAAAGGACCAGGGCAAGCAAAGGCACTGAGACAGGGTTGTGCATGGTCTGGTTGGAAATGTGAAGCTTAAGGAAGGGCCTGGGAGCCCAAACCAAGAGAAGACATGCTGGGATGGGCAGATCAACCTCTGTGTCTGGTTTTGGGCAGATGTTATAGCTCATGCGAGTACATGACTTAACTCAGCTCTTGGTTAGAGCATGGGGTCCCCCTTGCTTGACTGCTGCTGAGCTTTGGAGGACTCCAGAAGGACCTACTGAATCACATACCAGATGGACACAGATGCCTGAATCATAGCCCCCTACAAGTCTCCGCTCTGAAAGCCGCAGATTCCTTGAGTCAATCCCAATTGTGGTGGCTACTGCCATTGGCAAGCAACCTGTGACAGGTCTCGCTGGACAACTGTGCTAAGCCCTCCTGAAATCTAATTGCCCTCCGCGTCGTCATTGCCGCCACCTTGCCCATGATTCACTCCTCTTCAGTGTGATTCCTTCTCTACACAGTATCAAGAGTGGGCTTTCCAGAGTTGCTCCTTCTCCCACTTAAAACCCATTGATCTCTGCCGAGGTTTTAAGATAAAGTCTAGAACTTTAGCCCAACCCTGAAGGCCCTTCATAATTGTGCCCTACCTTGCTCCCAGCTTCAACTCAAGACTCTCTTTTCCTTTTGCGCTCGGTTCCAGCCACACCTGCAGGTCTTCCTGTGTGTGATCCCTTTGCATGGAATTCCCCTCCTGTCCCCTACTTCCAGTCCCTTTCACCTCATCAGCCTTCAAGTCCCAGACCAGGCTGAGGCCTCCCAGTATATACTCTTACAACACCCTGCACTCTTGCTTTGTAACACTCACTGCCACTGTAATTTCTTAGTTATCTGTACAAGCATCATAGTAATGCCTGTTGTCCTGCTAAACTCTAAGCTCCGAAGGCAGAAAAGGGCTTGTCTTTTTTCCCCATTGCATCGCCAGCTCTGAGCATGGCACCTGACACAGACTACACTCCAACAATACTCTTGAATGAATGAGTGACTCAAACAGAAACCCAATATTCAGACCAAATAACATAAACAAAAAGTGGTGAGTTCAGAGCTCTGGCCCCTCCTCAGTGGCCCCTGAGATACCTCATAGAAACTGTGGCCTCAGCTGGACTCAGTGGCTCCTGCCTGTAGTCCTAGTTACTCATGAGGCTGAGGTGGGAGGACTGCTTGAGACTGGCACTTATCTGTTTAAAACCCTTTCCTTTCAGAAAAGACACTGAGGCACAGAGAGGCCAGGGGATGGTGCAAGGCGCATAAGCAGAGCCCTCTGGACATCAGCAAAGACGACGACGTCCCTCCACAGGGCATCTGGTGGCAAAAAATGCTGACTCGACCGGGTTATAGGTGTGACCTCATGCATCCCCCAAACATTCAGAGAGCAGGTGGGACCTAGGTGCTGGGAGCAAGGCAGGAGAGGAGCCCCACAAATGCAGCAGCAAGGAGGAGCCGACAGGCAAACAGGTAAGGCCCACTTTTTACCAGGTACTGTAGGGTCCCCACAAACGACGTGCAAAGACTGCTCTGATCCAGCTCCTTGGCATATCCTAGGTCAATAATTTTGTGTATCAACTGAAACAAAAGGGAGGAGGAGAAATCTGAGCATTATAAGAACACACTGTCCTTCTACAAGGATTCTGACTGCCTGCTGCTAGAGCAGAGGTATTTCTGAACTCCCAGGTACAATACTCCTAAGAGCTGCCAGATACAAAGGAGAATGCTGGCAACACGGTAGATTCAGGGCAAAAGAAAAGGCATACTGTAAAAATGCTAGGCATGTGTCCTCCCACTCTCAGCCACCCATCGTCATAGAGAGGCTGAATGAACAGAACAGGCACCAGTCCTCAAGACAGCTAAAGCCGGACTTGAAACAGGAAGGACCGCGCCAGCCTCTTCTCAGTAAAGATCCTCAGTGCCCAAATCCGAGCACCACTGAGTGTGAACTGGAAGAACGGCGAGCCCTATGGTAGTCATAGGCCAGGCCTAGGTGCTGAGGGCAGCTGTATGGGAAGGGATTAGGTGATCTAAGAGCTCAGTCACAGCATTCCACTCAGCTGAGCCTGTGCTCACCACCCCAGCTGAACACATAGAGTGGGGAAAGACCACAGTGTCAAGTCCATGGGGCAGTCACCACCTCGTCTGAGCCAGGTGGCCACTGAGGAGGCCACAAAGAGCTCTGGGGAAACCATAGGCTGGACCAGGCTTGGCGGCCGACGCCAGCTCCCAGTGCCTCTTCCCAGCCACATCCACAACCAACTGATTGCTGGTTTCCATTCAGCATCGAGAGGTGAGGCCCTTAAAGCAAACAAAAAACAAAAAGTCGATTTCCAAGAAGTGCTAGTCCCAAAGGCTAGGGGTGGAGGTGGGAAGGCAAACATTATTTTCCTTATCAGATTCCTGCAACTTGAGCAACTAACAATGTGATCCATTCAAATTTGCCTCCCTCTGCAAGAAAAACTGTTTTGCTGAATTTTGTTTCAAATCAAAAAGCATTCCCAGAGAATCAAAGTGCAGGCAAGGAAATGCAAATACACACAGACAGGCAGAGTGCGCTCCTTTCTTCCCGGGGCACTTCCCGGCACACCCACCGGAGGCTAAGTCCCAGGGCGCCACTCACCCTCTGTTCTCCTTGCTGCAGGACGATGTTTTCTGGCTTTAGATCTCGATGGATGATTCTGTTTTCATGAAGGTACCTAAGTGCAGAGGCTGAGGGGGTGGGAAGTGGGGGTGAGTTTTCATGAAGCCAAAAAAATGCTTTTCATGACAGAATCTCCTAACCTGCAAAAGATAAATGCTGTGATTGCGCCACTGCACTCCAGCCTGGGCGACAAGAGTGAGACTCTGTTTAAAAAAAAAAGATAAATGATGCCTGCCCCTGAAATATACTCTGACTTCTCGAGCAAAACCTCAGGGTGGAGGGCAGGGGCCCTACTACAGAAGGCTTAGACTTCCATCAAAATCTGGCTTATTTGCGCATGAAGTCACCAACTGCAGCCTAGAGCAGTGCTTCTCAAACTACCTGGACCAGCAGCAAACAAGCTTGTTCAAAATGTGAAATTCTCAGGCTCCACCTGAGACCTCTGGATTCAAGTCTCTGGGGGTGACCCCATGATCTGTGTTAACAAACTCTCCAGGTGATGCTGACGCCAATAAAGTTCCAGAAGGGAAACTTCTCTGGTCTAGAGGCTCAAAAATCTAAATTCTATAGGATGGGCAAGGGAGAAGGGCCCCTGAGGACAGAGTCGTATGGTCATAGGATAGACGGTCCCAGGAAGTCAGAGCCAGCTTCCAGGAAGCAGCAGGGAGGCAGGAGAAGAGGCGAACAGGGACACCTCCCCCATATACGGACAGCTCAGCGTGGACTTACTACGTGCCCAGTTCTCTGGGAGGTTCTGTGAGGGATATAAAATAAGGAGTGTGATCCCCAACTTTAAAGAGCTCAGAATCTAGTTGGAAGGAAGCAGACTGCACAACACGGGCTGTGGAGGCATCTGATACTAAGAGCTTCTGCTGTAAAGAGGCAACGTGACACCGTCAAACGAGGAGGGATCCGCCTGCAGCTCAGACAGCAAGAAGGACGTGATTTTATCCCCAAGAGAGGCTGAATAACTTTAACAGACATCCTGGCTCACTGCACTATCAAAGAAAGAAATCAAGTAAGTAGTATTGAAAGGAGATAAAATTATTTTCATTTGGAGATGCTACGACTACAGCCTAGAGAGCCCAATAGACTAAAAATTGGAAAAACTTTAGCAAATTGTCTGGAAACAAACAAGAAAATGTAAGTCAATAGCTTTTCTCTATGTTAGCTATATCCAGTTGCAGTGGAAAAGAAAAAAACCCCATTCACATTAGCAATAAAAACTCTAAAACACCATGGGATACATGTAGCAAAAACAACAGCGTATGTAGGAAAGCCATATGGCATAAATAGAACAGTGCAAAAAACTGAAAAGGTTTTAAAAGTTGATGGAAAAAGATACTATAAACAAAGCCAAAAGTCAAGAGAGCTGGGAAAACGGTATCTATAACACATATGCCAAGGAGTAAAGACAACTAATAGATAAAAAGCCCTTACAAATCAGTAAGAAAGCAACTCAGAAGAAAAATGGGGCCAGGCCCAGTGGCTCACACCTGTAATCCCAACACTCTGGGAGGCCAAAGCGGGCAGATTACCTGAGGTCAGGAGTTCAAGACCAGCCTGGCCAACATGGTGAGACCCTGTCTCTACTAAAAATACAAAAAAATTAGCTGGATGTGGTGGCATGCCCCTGTAATCCCAGCTACCTGGGACTCTGAGGCAGGAGAACTGCTTGAACCCAGGAGCTGGAGGTTGTAGTGAGCTGACATCACAGCCACTGCACTCTAGCTTGAGAGACTCTATCTCAAGAAAAAAAAAAAGAAAAAGAAAAATGGGCAAAGAACATCAAGTGGTGACAATGCACAGAAGAAGAGATACAAATGATGACAATTACATGAAAAGCTGCTTCACCTCACTGGTAGCCCAAGGATACTTACTGTATATCTTGGAATGAAATAATTAGAAACAAATAGAAAGTCATTGGGAAATGGTAGAACAAATTATGGTAGTGCTACATTAGAACAGGCAACTCTTGGGTTGATATTTTCTGACTCAGAGGGACAGTTAATGGTATGACCTGCTTTTCGTTTAAAATTTAAAGAGTCAAAAGCAGTAACACTGAGAAGTTTAACAATGAGTCCTCTCTGTGGCGCCGCCACCACCACCACCAACATACTCTCTCTCTGTCTCTCTCTCTGTCTCTCTCTCACACATCAAGCCACACTAAGAGGGCAGCAGCCAGGGCAAACCGAGGAGGGGAAGACCCCTGAGGCCCAGGCAGCGATCCTGTCTGCTGTCATGGGCAGGGGACTCTGTGCAAGGCAGTGGAAAAGCCTTCCACAGAAACTGAGTGAGCAAACAGGCTCTGCAAAGACTCTAAGCTGAACATTTCCCGAAAACATATTTAAGAGTCAAACTGAGAGCGGAACAACTGACTTCCACCTTATTAGGGGAGCTCCAGCTATACAGGGTATCTCTTATCCAAAACACTTGGGATCAGAAGTTTTTCAGAATTTTTTTTTTTTTTTAGATTTTAGAATACTGGCATATTCCTAATGAACCCAAGCTTAAACACAAAATTCATTTGTTTCATATATACCTTATATGAAACAACTGAATTTGTAAAAGTGATTTTATAGCTGATGGTAATTTTATACAGTATTTTTAATAATTTTGTGCACGGAACAAAGTTTGCGTTAAGTACTTATGTGTGGAATTTTCTGCTTTTGGCATCATGTCAGTGCTCCAAAACCTTCAGATTTTACAGCCCTTTGGATTTTGGACTTTTGGATTAGGGATACTGAGTCTGTGGTGCCAGACCTCTCCTTACATCAGCTCTTTTAAGCCCAGCCTTCGATCATGTGGTTCCAACATTTCATACTGTTCCTCACTTTTCATTTCCTTCCTACGTGACAGAGTACATTAGTTTAGGTCCAATTAATGTCCGGATGAAGTGAAAGACTCACTGCTTTCCACGTGCCTAAAAAATTCTGTTTCATCTTGTTCTAAATTGTGTTACTGTTTAAAGAGCAATGCTTCTCATCAGTACTTTAATTTTTGTTTTACTAGTTTTTATTAAAAATAAAAGCAAAGCATAATAAAGTAAATGAAGTATAATAAATAGCTTCACTAACACAGCCTTGCAGATGGGGATGGCACTGCTGTTGAATCTGAACTACTGGCTGGCAGAGAGCAAGGCCATGAGATAACTCAAAGTGTCTGTTAACTGATAGGTTCACGAAAGACCTATGTAGGTATATGACAGGCTGCTGAAGAGTATCAGGACGTAATACATAAAAGTATAGGTTAGTTTTTTCCAAAGCAGAATGTATGGAAGTTAAGATACTGTAATTTGCCCAAGTACTCATGCCCAGACTGAGACGAGGCCCCAGAGCTGGAGGCATAACACCTCAGGGCAAAACCCAGGGCGCAAGCAGGTGAGATGTCCCCAGAGCCCCCCAGTGAAGAGGAGGAGGAACATTCGGATCAGACTGAAGCCACCACTCTCTCTGCCACACAGATTACAGTTGTCACCAGATCTTCAGTGAGGAGGGACAGTAGGTTGGTAACTCAATACACTGACGACTATTAATAGCTGTCTATTTTTATGCTTAAACAACTGTATAAAACAAACTTTATTCCTCATTTGGGGGTAGTCATCTATTCTCAAATACCTCTGTCAACTTAATAAAGCCCAGGTTTAAAGAATCCAACAGGGGACGGGTGCAGTGGCTCACATCTGTAATCCCAACACTTTGGGAGGCCGAGGCAGGTAGATCACCTGAGGTCAGGAGTTTGAAACCAGCCTGGCCAACATGGTAAAACCCCGTCTCTACTAAAAATGCAAAAAATTGGCTGGGGGTGGTGGCACATGCCTGTTTAATTCCAGCTACTTGGGAGGTGGAGGTAGGAGAATCACTTGAAACTGGGAGGCAGAGGTTGCAGTGAGCTGAGATGGCGCCATTGCATTCTAGGCTGGGCAACAAGAGTTAAACTCTGTCGTCTTAAAAAAATAAAATAAAATAAAAATAAGAATCTAACAGGTATTGTTATACATAATCTCTTGGACTGAAATGTAAAAATTCTGATAGGCAAGACCTTGTAAATGTGCCCTGCAGAGAATAAGCTTTCAAAAAGCTTGGTTCAGTATCACTATGCCACATTTTACAAAACAGTACTTCAGAGCTGGGGTGAAATGAATCAAAATTGTCTCAAGCCCAGAGAATCTAACTGTTTAGATTCGATGGAAAATAAGATACTGAGACTAAGGAAAATACTGTTGTATCTGGAAGTTTATTAAAAATCTAAATCCCTGGCAATGGCAATAAGACATGTTTATAAAAATTGAAAGCTACACCACAAAGCATAAAAGCCTACCAGGTAATTTCTCATGTTCCCATTACAGAGAAGAGCTGTGAGAAGCACCACACTGCAAACTGTTAAGCTACTGACAACTACACAGTGAGGCTGGGCACGGTGGCTCACACTTGTAATCCCAGCACTTTTGGAGGCCGTGTAAGGAGGATCCCTTGAGGCCAAGAGTTTGAGACCAGCCTAGGCAATATAGCAAGACCCTGTCTCTACAAAAAAATTTTTTTTTAATTAGCCAGGTGTGGTAGTACATGCCTTCGTCCCAGCTATGTGGAAGACTGAAGTGAGAGGACTGCTTGAGCCCATAAGTTCAAGACTTGAGCCCAGGAGTTCAAGGCTGCAGCGACCATGATCGTGCCACTGCACTCCAGCCTGGGTAACAGAGCAAGACCCTCCCTCTAGTAAAAACACAAAAACTAAAATAAATGACACAGTGTATTTCCACAGAGCGGGTCCACATGGTGGACTTGCCACAGGAAGATAACAGCCTCCTCTCACCCTCCTCAGGAGCCATGCCCTGGTGGTCACTCCAGCCTTTCCCCAGCTCATGAGGAAGGCACAAACACACGACTAAAGAATGTGACAATCCCGTGGGTCTTATTGATGAGCCACAGCTCCAAATCACAGCCCTATGTGTATTTTTCAGATGACAAACCACAAACTGGGGAACAGAGAAGAGCAGCTGAACTTCCAATGAAAAAGCATTTTTATAAGGGTGGGCTCATGAATCCCTATTTATTACAAGTTCAGAGGGATGATTAAGTTCCCTTCAGAACATTTTTGTTTGAGCTACATTCCACAGAGAACAAGTGTAAAGATAAATGGTCCAAAAGGGTGAGGGAGAGATCAGAAGGGTACAAAGACGCCTGTCACCAGCTGTTAATCCAAGTCACCACTGAGTGGGAAGGGCAACGGATGTCCATTCCCTCCGTAAAACCCACTGCCTGGGTCCTACTGTGCCAGCCACTTCAGTGTCACTGGGCTTCCCAAACGAAACAGACCAGAAGGCCAGCTATGGACATGGGGAGAGAAATTTAGTCTGGCTAAAGGTTACTTGGCTAAAATAGCCTTCGACTGATCAGTGGGGCAGCAAGGTAGTAATGCTGGGTGCTGAGGGGAAGGTGTGACATCTTCACTAATTCATTCAATGAGGCTCTATCAAGTGTCCGCTATCTGCACATGGTGGGAAATGTGCCACTGAATCAAAGCCTTTTCCTAACTTCCTGCACAGACAGTCTGGTCAACTGTCCCCAAACCCAGAAGTCAGCCCTCACTGCCAAAGCACAGGCAGAAATCACAGAGCAGTAATGGCAATGCCAAGCATCAAAGGAGCAGAGGAGGTGACACCAGCAGAAGGACCCACAGGAGAATCCCAGTAGCCCAGGCCAGGCAGTCCTCACAGAGGGGCAGGGCTGCAGCTGTGCCCAAAGGATGGGCAGGCTTGGGGTCTCTGGGAGGTGTGGGAACAGCTTCCATAAGACGCAGCGCATGCGAGGCCAGCAGGGGACTGACAGGTGGGTTCGGAGTCCTGGATAGAGGCTGGCGGGTGGGTTCCGACGGTCGCACGTGAAGGCTGGTGGGTGGGTTCCGAGGTCACGCCTGGAGGCCAGTGGGTGGGTTCCAAGGGTCACACGTGAAAGCTGGTGGGGGGGTTCCGAGGTCACGCCTGGAGGCCGGCGGGTGGGTTCCACAAGTCACACCCGAAAGCTGGTAGGTGGGTTCTGTGGGTCATGCACAGAGGCTGGCAGGTGGGTTCCAAGAGTCACACATAGAGATTGGTGGGTGGGTCCCAGGGATCATGCCCAGGCTGGCTGCCATGGGTGGGAGAAAGGCATGGTAAAGGGGGTGGGCCCTTATCTAGGAGCAGACTATGAATGGAAGTGCCCTTCCAAAACAGAAGGGTGGATTAGCACACACGGATTAGGAGGCCAGGGAGGAGGTTGCTCCGGGGATTTGCTGTGACACTGAATCCGTGGAAGCAGCCATCTGCAGCCTCTGTAATGTGAGGCTGTGAGCAGAAGCAGGGGCTGACTCTGAGAGACCAGGTTTGACATGGACACTCGGTCCTGGGCAGTGGGCAGAAAGGGGCACCATGACACAAAGAGAGGATGGCATGACACAAAGAGAGGATGGCATTTTCCTCATGGCTGAGGAAAATGACCAGGGTTTCTATTGGAAGTGACTGGAAGAAAGACCTGGTGGATATGGATATGGACTTTAGGATGAATTCAGGGTTGACTTCCAGATTCTGAGAACAATATGGTGACAAAGAGGGCACAGGAACGGCTGGGCAAACAACGTTGAGGAGCAGCGGGCGGCCGGCGCAGGGGCAAGGAGGGAAGGACAGACAGGCCAGTGCAGGGGCAGATGGCAGAGACGAGGTGCAGAGCCCATGGGAGGCAGTTAGGCTGCCAGTTGGGGGATGTCACTGTTCTGAAAGCCAGAGGCCTGGACAATGACATGGAGTTGTTAGAGGGAGATGGGGCCCTAGAGAGCACTCGGAAGCCCAAATCCCTCATCCTAAAGTAGGGGAGGCTGCAGCCAGGACATGCTGAGCCTTGCTTAAGGCTCTAGAGCTGTAAAGTGGAGCCAGGACTGAGGGCCAGCTGTCTTCTCTCTCATCGTTACTGTGTTTATTAACCTGGTTCCCTATGCTTTCCAACAAGCTTTATGTGCAAATGATCTGAGGTCACGTCGTCATCTTTTGTTATAATCAACACTTCAGTCAGACAGATGTGTTTGACAGAATCAGTCTGAAGATCCACAACGCTAGGCAGGGCAACTGATGTGTGATTCCTGGAATGGAGCTCTCTTCCCCAAAGCCAAGTGCTTTCTCTGAAACACTCTGCTCTTTAACAGCCTGCTAGGAGCAGCTCCAGTAGGAATAGAGGTGGGGCTCAGAGAGGGAAGCACAGACAGCAACAGAGGGGTGGGTTCCCAAAGGCTTGGAGTACGGGATGGTCTCACCACAGCCAACCGACCAGCCACCTGCAGAATCCAGGAAGGTTGATTCCAATCTAAGATCTGGTAAGGCCCATGCCTGCCCAACAGGGCCACAGCCCACGGCAGCAGAGAGCACAGCAGTCTGCCCCACAATCTTGAGAGCTCAGAATTTTGCACCTCCGTTGACAAAAGAAAACACATGCCAGTGTTTTCCAAAGGATAATGAGCAAGACTGTTTAAATAGAGTCCACTCACATATAACTTCCTTGAGCTATTTTAGGGACACATTATGTGGCAGTCCACATCATTTCCAGCTGCTCCACACCTGTCCCCAGTTGCCTATCGGCATGGAGCAACGGTCTGGCGGGCGAGTCCTGGCCAGGATGCAAGGGGCTCACCTCTGTGCTTGCCAGACATCTGGTCATTTCTTTCTTTTTTTCTGTGTTGAGATGGAGTCTTGCTCTGTTGCCCAGGCTGGATTGCAATGGCATGATCTCAGCTCACTGCAACCTCTGCCTCCAGGGTTCAAGTGATTCTCATGCCTCAGCCTCCCAATTTTTGTATTTTATTAGAGACAGGGTTTTACCATGTTGGCCAAGCTGGTCTCAAACTCTTGACCTCAGGTGATTCACCCACCTCGACCTCTCACAGTGCTGGGATTACAGGCATGAGCCACCACACCTGGCCATCTGCTCATTTCTCTCTGGCACTCTGCAGCATCTTCTTGGGCAATGTGAAGTTCAGCGGAAAAATCCTATCTATGTCTGTTATCTTGGCACTGTTCTGAATGGGTGTCTCTGGGAGGTTAGTGGTGCAGAAGAGAGTATGAGCCAATAGGTTTAACCCAGAAGACCAGGCAATTAATCTGGACCCAGTGGTCAAGGGTGTGGCTCTGCCACTTATCTGAAGTCAACCTGGCAGAGAACAGCAGTGGCAACTCCAACAAAGGAAATGTGGGGCCAGCACTTGGAACAAACTGGAACAAAATATGCTCAGGAAATGTTCCAAAATACAAAAGAGTTATGTTAGATGAACTCTGGCTTGGTCACCAGATCCTTGCAAAAATAATTTAATGGATTTAGTACACAAATCAAATACAGGGATGAAAGTAAAACATGAGCTCATCAGCAGCCTCAACCACAAAACCAGGACTGCAGTGTACCCAAAAGGTGGTGGAGATGGAAACAGGTCTGAGGAAGGCCAGCCTCTTGCAGGATGGGAGTCTCAGAAGGCATCCACCCGAGTGTTCCCTGGATCCAGCCTCAGGTCATGCCCTAAAGAAGGCACTGAGTGTTTCCAAAAGGGGAGGCCAAAAATCAAAATCCAGAGCGGGAAGGAAATGAGCAAGGAACTAACACTTGCTGAGTGCACATTCTGCAGGAACAGAGCATTGTGCTAGGAGCTTTATTTATATCACCTCATTTGATTCCACAACAATTCTAACCAGGTGAGTAAGGCTCCCATTTTACCGCTAATAAAAAGGTGTTAAGTAATGTGCCCATGGTCACACTGCTAATAAGCAGAGGAGCTAGTATTGGACCTAGAGTTGTTCACGATCTATGGACATCTGATGTGTTTAAAAAAAAAAAAAAAGAGTTGGGCGCGGTGGCTCACATCTATAATCCCAGCACTTTGGGAGGCCAAGGTGGGTAGTTCAAGAGGTTGGGAGTTCAAGACTGGCCTGGCCAAGATGTTGAAACCCTGTCTCTACTAAAAATACAAAAATTAGCCGGGCACGGTGGCAGGCGCCTGTAATCCCAGCTGCTCAGGAGGCTGAGGCAAGAGAATTGCTTGAACCTGGGCCGGGGGTGGATGTTGCAGTGAGCCGAAATTGCGCACTGCACTCCAGCCTGGGCAACAGAGTGTGAGAAACCATCTCAAAAAAAAAAAAAAGAAATTGGTCCTTACTTATTTTAATTTCCTTTAGGATTTATTTCATTCATTTGACAATTTTTTTTTTTGAGATGGAATTTCCCTCTTGTTGCCCAGGCTGGAGTGCAGTGGCACAATCTCGGCTCACCGCAACCTCCACCTCCCAGGTTCAAGTGATTCTCCTGCCTCAGCCTCCTGAGTAGCTGGGATTACAGGCATGTGGCACTATGCCAGGCTAATTTTGTATTTTTAGTAGAGACAGGGGTTTCACCATGTTGGCCAGGCTGGTTTTGAACTCCTGACATCAGGTGATCCACTCATCTCGGCCTCCCAAAGTGCTGGGATTACAGGCGTGAGCAACCTTGCCTGGCCCTCATTTGACAAATATTTATAGAGAAGCTGATATACACTAGGTACTGCTGTTCTAGATGCGGGAGATACAGCAGGGACTGAAGTTTATGCCCTTAAGAAGTTTACCTGGGCGCGGAATAGGCTGGGTGCAGTGGCTCACACCTGTTAATCCCAGCACTTTGGGAGGCCGAAGGGGGCAGATCACATGAGGCCAGGAGTTCGAGACCAGCCTGGCCAACATGGTGAAACCCTGTTTCTACTAAAAATACAAAAAATTAGCCAGGTGTGGTGGCACATGCCTGTAATGTCAGCTACTCAGGAGGCTGAGGCAGGAGAATTGCTTGAACCTGGAAGGTGGAGGTTGCGGTGAGCCAGGATCACGCCATTGCACTTGCAGCCTGGGTAACGGGCAAAACTTCGTCTTAAAAAAGAGAGAAAAAAAAGTTTAACTGTAGTGTACTAGTTAGTAGTTAAAAGTTGAATTATTTCCAACTCAGGGTCACAGAAAGGAAAGAGAGAATCAGCAACCTACAGAATTTAATATTCATCTGCCTATGTATAGGAGACCTGTAGCACATAAGCACTTGAGAACCCACCTGTTTTCATTATTCTAATTTACATGTAACTTAAATATCTACACACACACAATTTAAATAAAATAATATAAAAACTACCACACAAGCCGGGGACGGTGGCTCATGCCTATAATCCCAACACTTTGGGAGGCCGAGGCGGTGGGATCACGAGGTCAAGAGACCGAGACCAATCTCACCAACATGGTGAAACCCCGTCTCTACTAAAATACAAACATTATCTGGGCATGGAGGCACATGCCTGTAGTCCCAGCTAGTCAGGAGGCTGAGGCAGGAGAATTGCTTGAAACCGGGAGGCAGAGATTGCGCCACTGCACTCCAGCCTGGTGCCTGGCAACACAGCAAGACTCTGTCTCAAAAAAAAAAAAAGCAAAAAACCTACCACAAAAGTCAATGGTAACTGAATTCAAAGTGAACCCAGACCAAAAGAATATGTAACCAGAGATGTTCTGTGAATATCAGTAGGGAAGCACCTGCAGAATAAACAACCCCACGAGGAAGCCAAGAGTTATGTGCACTTATGCCAATAATTTAAACACTTTTGGCCAGGTGCTGTGGCTCACGCCTGTAATCCTAACACGTTGGGAGGCCAAGGCAGGGGATCACTTGAGGTCAAGAGTTGGAGACCATTCTGGCCAACATGGTGAAACCCTGTCTTTGCCAAAAATATAACAATTAGCTGGGTGTGGTGGCATGCGCTGGTAATCCCAGTACTTGGGAGGCTGGGGGAGGAGAATCGCTTGGACCTGGGAGGCAGAGGTTGCTGTGAGCCGAGGTCACCCACTGCACTCCAGCCCGGGCAACAGAGCGAGACACCGTCTCAAAAAAAAAAAAAAAAAAAAGACTTTCTTAACAACTACTTGCTAAAGTCATCAATAGTCTAAGGAGTGAAAGAAAAATATCTGGGAGAAAAACATCCAAGAAAAATAACTTGACAAAGCTCTAACCAAAAAGAAACAAAATAAAAGTTGCCCATGAAAAGCAAGAGAATATTCCCCAACCTGCTAACCTGTCCTCAACAGAGAACAAATAAAGAATCTGGCCACTGAGATAAAAGCCACAATCAAGTAAGCCTTCAAGCAAACATGGCTGGGTGAGTCTTGGGTCAGGGTGTCAAGAAAACAAGTGGAATTTCTAACTGATGGATTAGATGCTCTAGGTAGACAGAGGAGACTCATGCGGGCCATGCACGGGGTGTCCCTTTGGGCCAGCACTGGGTGCCCACTCGAGTCAAATAAAACTGGTAATGTCAACTTATCCTCTATGTGAACTCTACCCAAAGGGATGAAGACACAGCACAGAGCGAGATGGGGATTTTATATGTCAGACTATTTTGATCTTAACCTTAAATATGTCATTGCTTGACTTTCCCCCTTCCATTCCTTCTTGCTTTGCCTCTGTCCATAGCAGCAGTCAGGAAGAGACCAGACCCACACTAGCAAGACCATCGACCCTTCCAGGCCCCAGCTCAGAGAACACAGCTTTACAAATGAGGGAGAATGTTAACATCTGGTGAACTGAGGGGAAGGGTATGTGAGTTTCACTGTACTACTCTTTAAACTTTTCTACATTTTTGAGAACATTCCAAAAAAACCTTGAGCAAACAAAAGAAAAAATATATACAGCTCTGAAACGTTGAGGTAGGGGAGGGATGAAAATGGCATCATTCTCCAAATTTGGTCTAAGATAAATTTTAAATAACTCTAAACCTTAGACCCAACTATCAGCTTGCACCAACAACCTTGGAGATTCTTTTCTAAAAAAACAAAAAGCCCTGAGCAAGTCCCTCTCCCTTGTGACATCTGTTTCCCCAGGCTGGGCCAGGTGCTGACCTTCAGTGCCCACCTCTCAGTCCCCTCCTGAGTGGGTGCCAGGGTCTAGGAGGTTCCACTGGCCTCTGTAGGCTGAGGTCACTCTTCCCCATGAATGACCAGCTTGGCCTTCTCAGAGGGTGCCACAGATGCCTTCATCTGGGGACACCAACAGTACCCAAGGGATTAAACAAGGACAGTTTTTCCTACGCCTCTGGCTTGCAAAGAACTGCCAGCGTGGGAGTGGAACAATTCATTGCCAAGGGACGAAACTCATTCGAATGACAGCCTATTCCAGCGCTGGCCATTCCAGGAAAGTGGGGAGGGGAGCTTTATAATGGGAAAGGAAATCTGTTATTCCCTATACATCATAATTCACTTGATGAGTTAGGAAGGAAGGAAGGGAAATCTATTTGAGTACAGCGTCTGGCTGGCTGGCTCCTTGTTGACCTCCCCACTCCACCAGGGTCCCTTTCCCCCGGTACCCAGTCCCCCTCCATAGAGACCAAAAGACCCAAGTGTCTGCCTGCGGTCTTCCGCAGGGACTCACAGGGGCACCACACTCTCCCCGAAGGACACAGCCTGACTCCCAGGGCTGGGATTTACCAATGTCACTCAGCAAGGTGAGGATGGCGCCTTCCCGCAGGCCACAGCAGTTCTCAAACTGGTTCAGGTACTGTCAAGAAAGTGAGAAGCAGCGTCAGAGCTGGTGGTCACAAACCACGGGAAGTCCACATGTGTCTCTTACCAGTCAATGTGACCAGAGAGCTGACCCCGGGCCCTGGTCTTTGGGGGACTTGCTTTTGAGGAAGCCAGGGTGGCAGGAGTAGCAGGGATTGGTGAGGAGGAGGGCGAGGAGGAGGGGGAGGAGGGGGGAGGGGGAGGGGAGGAGGGGGAAGAAGTTCTGACCACCCCCGGGCTCTCACATCCTCACAGCAAGGGCTCTGTGGCAAGGAAAGTTTGATTCTCACCAGCTGCTGAAGTTCTGAGCAAGGCAGGCCAAAGTCTAAGCACAGGCAATAGGAATTCTCTGTGCCTGAAGGTCCCAGAGACAGGCCAGGCTGGGAGGGCATCATTGGAAACCACCTGCTATCTCCTGGCCACGTGGGTGACAGTAACAGTAGGAAATACTTACTGAGTACTTATTACGTGCCTGGTGCTGGAGGAGCTTTGCATGGATTAGCTCGGCAAACCCTCCCCTGTGTGACCTCATTTAATACTAACCACCACCACTGAGTAAGCACAGGTGGAATGCCCATGTTGGAGGAGGGAACTGAGGTTACAGGGTCGGATACCTGTCGGCTCACACAGCTGTGAGAGGGCAGTGCTGGAAGGCGGCACAGGTCAATCTGAAGCTCAAGCCCAAGCCCTCAACCCCCTGCCCTCCAGGCTCCTTGACTGTCCCTGTGCTGCTGGAGCTGGCCTCAGAGGAGGAAAGAGAGAGGAGCTTGCCAGCTGAGCCTCACAGTCAGGAATTCACATCATATTCATAAACACTCAAGTCTGTCTACGCACCCAGCACATAGACTTTTAATATCAACTCTTACAAGCGCCCACGTGCTGGCCAAGCCTACCTCTCCGTGCCCACGGGTGGATTACAGAGTTTGAACTTTTTAGGGAGAACAAAGGAAACAACAGATAGCAAGAGCCCCGGACAACAGTGTCCTCCCCCAGCCCCACTAGGTGACAGCAAGGACAGGGTCCCTTAGGATTCGTGGCCTTCCTGTCACCGCCTCAATCATCCTGCAACTGCACCAGGTCAGTCATGTTAGGCTTGTTGGCTCTTTGCCGCCTAAAAGACCAAGTCGAAAAGCCTGTGCTCACTTCAGAGCCCTCTGTAATCTGGCCACATCCCACCTACTTCCAGGCTGCGCTCTGTGAACTCTCCACTTGACTACAACATGGCTTTATCTCTACACAGCTGCAGTTAGTAATGGGTGACTGTCAAAGGTTAGAAAAATAAAGAGGAAAATCAAAGTGCTGCCGAGTTCCCCGTCTCTCATTGTGGGTCATGCCAAGAACTGTGTTCATATCCTGCTGTGAGTGCCACTCCCAGGATGTGCCCATCTCCAGGGAGAGCCACTCCGGCAGGCCAAGCCCCATGGAAAATTTTATTTTATTTTACTTATCTGTCTCTTTGAGACAGGATTATCTTTTTCTTGAGACTGAGTCTTGCTCTGTCACCCAGGCTGGCATGCAGTGGCGCATTCATAGCTCACTGTAGCCTCAACCTCCCTGGCTCAAGCCATCCTCCTACTCCACCCTCCCAAGTAGTGGGGACTACAAGTGCACGTTACCATGCCTGGCTAATTTTTCATTTTTTAGTTTTTGAAGAGACAGGGCCTCTGTATGTTGTCCAGGCCAGTCTCAAACTCCTCGCCTCAAGCTGTCCTCCGGTCTCAGCCTCCCAAAGTGGAAAGTTTCTTTTTATTTAAAGAGGCACAAGGGCCTGGAGGAACAGTGAGAACAGCGCCTGACGTGTGACTGAGAATGGCCACTGAAAGGGATTAAATGCCTGGGCTCTTGCCCCAACTCTTGTGAGCCTTCCGGAGGAGAGAAGAGGTGCAGAGGGCTGCATTCGCATAGCAACCGATCTCTTTTTCAATTAAAATAAAAATTGTTTTGGCCAAGCACAGTGGCTCATGCCTATAATCCCAGCATTTTGGGAGGTTGAGGTGGGCTATCACTTGAGGTCAGGAGTTCGAGACCAGCCTCACCAATGTGGTGAAACCCTGTCTCTACTAAAAATACAAAAACTAGCCAGGCATGGTAGTGCACGCCTGTAATCCCAGCTACTCGGGAGGCTGAGGCAAGAGAATCCCTTGAACCTGGGAGGCGAAGGTTGCAGTGAGCTGAGATCATGCCACTGCACTCCAGCCTGGGTGTCAGAGCGAGGCTCTATCTCAAAAACAAACAAAAAAATTATTTTGCTCATAGCTTCCAGTTTTCATATTATATGGCCTTACTCAGTCTCACAGACGGAGAGGTGGCCTGCAGTTGGGTCCCTGTGGGCTGGGACCCAGGCTCTGCTGCTGAAGCTATGTGAGGCCCAGCCTCTCTCCAGATCACGACATCCACCTGTGATGTAGGAACCATACTGTGCACCCATGTGTGAACTGTTGGAAATCGAATGAGGTAACATGAACTAGCAAGCTGTGTTCTGCCATAGGTAACAATGGAAAGGAGGGCACCCAGAACTGCCCCTGGGACCAGGAGGGGCTGCCATCCACCTCTGAGAAGTGAACATTCTAGGGAAGAGGAGGTGGTGTGGTAAGAAGGCGGAGAGCAGAGCCCCACAGATGAGTCCAGGTGGGTCAGGTGGGTCAGATGGGTGGGTTGGGTCTGCAGCCCTGGCCCAGCTCCCTGATGGCAAAGCCCGCTCCCTCTCTGCTCCACTCCCCACCCCCGTGTGTGGTGCTGTCCTACCTCTGGAATAAAATCCCTCCTAATAAGGACAGCAATGGTGCTGGCACCAAAGGCCTGAAGTGGCCATAATGTGTTCAGGGAGGAAGCATTTGTTTTGGAACTCGCCCAGTCCTTCCCCAGGCCCAGACCTGTGATGAGTTTCCTCGTCACTGGAGTAATCCCAGCAGAGTGTGCAACACGCCCTTCCCCCTTCCCTGGCATTCTCGGAAGCGCGTCTGACTCACACACACACCAGCCCCAGGTGGGCAGGGAACAGGGGATCTGAAAGGTAAAGCAGTCCTGTTGGAGTCACTGGGGCTCCCCAAGCTTCCTGATGATGACAGCAGTGAAAGGTCTCCCCATACGCCTTCCTGGTGTCCCACCTGCCTGGACAGACTGTGCATCCGGTGGCCACAGGAGCCTCACCTTCCGGAGATCTCCTCCTTGGCAGTACTCCATGGCCAGCAGGGGCAGGTCATTGGGCGCCAAGTTCTGCATCCCCTCAGGGACATCCCGAGCAGCTACCACATTGGGGTGGCTCAGCCTAGGAAGGAGGAAAACCAATGAGAGCTCCTGCCCAGACCCATCCCTGCCACCCCCACCAGCCCTCAGCAACAAAGGCCCAGGATAACCCAGGGCTTCCAAACAGAGGAAGACGGGGCCCAGGACAGGTGGCCAACTGCAGTGCCTGGGTCAGTGGAGCTGGCCTAGCCCCACCCACAGCACCAGAACTCAGACCCTGAGGGCGCGCTGCATGTGACTTAGTTTCTCGTGGTGCCACATCCCAAGTCCTCATCGTGCTGCCAAACTGCTCCTACGAGGCTCTTCCAATCTCATGCCCTCCAAACAGGGAGGACGTGTCACACATGCTAGCAGGCAAAAAAGTGGTGCCTGCTCTTTGTTTTCGTATTTTTTTTCTTTTCTCTGTTTATTTTTTGGCGGGTTGATTCATGCACACACATCACCCCCAGGTGGACATGCAGAAAGGGGTCTGAGAAGGAACTCATGTAACCAAACGCAACCATGATGTAACCAAATGGCACCTCCTCCTTTTAAGAGGCTGGCAGAGGAGACCCTGCTTAGTGTCCTCGCTAGCTCTTTCGGAGCCCACCTAATGCCTCACTGGCTAGGAGGACAGCAGCCACCAGGCAGACGGACAGCCTGGTCTCCACACTGGAGGAATAAATGTCAGCGGCAGCATGACAGCAGAGAATGGTCACGTACCACCTTGAAACTGGAAATATAGGAGGAAAGAACGCTTTTTTGCTGACAAAGGAAAAGTCACCATGATAACTTATTAAATTGTTTAAATTATTTAATATTATGAAATTGACAAAAAGCCCTTGACAAGGCCCCGTGTGGACTTTAGCTGCTCCTCCTCTAGCGTCTTTAGAAGCAGCAGAGTCGCCGCGGAGACTGCCGGGCTGGTATCCTGATGGAGGGGCTGAGATTTATAGCTCTCCTTTCTACATGCAGTGGGGGCTGCTACTCCAGGTTTCCCTTGGGTCCCTGCATACCAGGCCTCACCTTCTCATGATCTGGATCTCCAGACACCACCGCTCTCGGTTCCGCGGGCTGAGCTCCTGCCGGCATTGCTTGATGGCGATCTGCTCACCTGTTTCCTACAGAAACAGCATGGTGGGGATCAGCAGAGCGAGCTGCAGGCCAAATCTCACCTGTCCACAGCACAGGAGGGGTCTCCAGGCCCCAGCCGTCACCTGCAATCACCTCCTGGTGCTCCTGGGCCACACGTGCACCCCTCATGGACAGCCTCGTGGCACCTTCTCTTTGAGCTGTCTCCTCACCACCCCACCTCTCACCCAACCTCTCCAGCCTCATTTCTTTCTTTTTTTTTTTTTGAGATGGAGTCTTGCTCTGCATTGGCACAATCTCAGCTCACTGAAACCTCCACCTCCCAGTTTCAAGTGAGTCTCCTGACTCAGCCTCCTAAGTAGCTGGGACTACAGGCATGTGCAACCATGCCTGGCAAATTTTTGTGTTTTCAGTAGAGATGGGGTTTCACCATGTTGGTGAGGCTGGTCTTGAACTCGACCTCAAGTGATCTGCCCACCTCGGCCTCTCAAAGTGCTGGGATTACAGACGTGAGCCACAGGGTCCGGCCTCACCTACCTCATTTCTATCCATCTAGAGTCTACAGAGCCTTCAAGGCTCTGCTTCGTTCCCAGCTCTGCCATGAAACCTCTGCTGACCATTCCTGCCTGGAGAGGTTTCTTTGTCCAAACTCCAGCTATTGCTGGGACACTGCTTATAATTGACCATGATGACTTACAAAAATGGCACTTGGATGTGGTTCAGGCTAATAGTGAATGCCACGTTGAGTGCCTTCATTGTTTCACGGGAGAGTTTTGCCTCTTCAGAGAGAATGCAAGCATAATACAGGAGATGAAACACCAGCTGGTTCAAATTCCAACTCGCCATTTACTAGATATGCGACCTTGGGTCTTGGTCACACAGACCAACTGAGTCAAACCGCTTGGTCTGACTCAGTTTTTCATCTGTAAAATGGGAATACTGACACCCACCTGTCAGGGCTGTCATGAAAACAAGCCCCTAGCAGGTATTAGTAAACCCCACAGAGCAGGAAACCCAGGTCACCTGAGTACTCCTGTTTAAAATCCTGCAGGGATAAGCTCCCACCTGCCTTTCCAGCCACTCTCCCATGACACTGCAGCCAGACAGCACCACTCACCCCAGTGCTCAGCCCTGCTCCTCTACACTCACTGGCACAGATGCATGGGCACCATGGTCTGCCCAGCTCAACAGGGTCTCACCCTCTGCTACACTCCTGTAACAGCTAATTCCTTCAGTGCACATGCCAAAGGGTTACTTTCTGCAGAATAATGAGCTGTTTTCTCTTTTCTTTGTTATAGACTTATCCATCTTCATGGGCTTTAACCTCTACCCACGTGACCAGCAGCATCCTCAGTGGTGGCTCCTCCACCTGCTGAATCATGAGCTGAGCCACTGGCTCCTGGCAGCCTCCCCTCTGCTCCCTGGTGCATGAGTGGGGATGCCAAAGAAGGGCAGGCCCTGAAGCTGTGGCACGGGCAGCAGGGAGAGCGGCTCTGGCCTCGGGCACTCCAGCTGCTGCAAGGGAGTCACCACTATGCCAGTGTCACCTCTTTTGGCCGTGGGGGTCTCCAAGATGACTGAGGGGCAGCAGCTGCCCTGGCTACAGCTCCTGGAGCCCCAGGCTGAGAGGCGATCCTGCCACCACTAAATGAGCTGACCTGTACCAACATCCCGCACCTCCTGCAGGATGCAGGAGCAACCTCCCAACAGGAGGTTGAGGTAGGAGGACTGCTTAAGTCCAGTAGGTGGAGGTGGCAGGAGATCAGGGCAACAGAGTGAGACTCTGTTTCAAAAGAAAAAAAAAAAAGGACCCATCGAGAACTGCGGCAAGGCCTCCCAGTGTGGCTGTTCCCGCAGCAGTGGGGCCACCTCAGTCTTCCGGTTACCAAACTGGCTAGGATCCCTGCAGGAATAGGACCTTCCTAGCAAGAAAAGGAAAAATGGACACCTCCACACAAACCAGAAGCTGTCTAGTAAGGCCACTGAGTCACTGACCAATGAACCAATCCTTAACGCTGACACCAAGAACCGAAAGCTTCGGAAAAAAGGTAGAAACAGAATGGTAGACTCCATGCCAGAAAGCAGGTACTGCCAACGCCTCTAAAATACTCTGGGAAGCTGCTCTCAGCAAAGCCCAATACCACTTTGGCTAAGCTTTCCATCAGATGGTGACCTTGCATGCCTGCTTTATTTTTTTAACAGCTCTACTGAGAATAATTCATGCACCATACGGTTCATCCATTTAAATGACACAGTTCAATGGTTTTTTGTATACTCAAGAATTGTGAGACCAAAACCACGATGCACTTTAGAACATGTTCGCCATCCCGCAAAGAAACCCCACACCCATTAGCAGTCACTCCCCACTCCCCCCGACCCCTCCAGTCCTAAGCAGCCACCCATCTCTTTCCATCTCTGGATTAGCCTGTCCTGGCTGTTTCCTATAAATGGAATCATACATCAAGTGGCCTTTAGTGACAGGCTTCTTTCCCTGAGCACTATTTCCAAGGCCCACCCATGCTGCAGCCACAAGCTTATGTCTGTGACATAAGCTTATGACATAAGCCACAAGCTTATGTCAGTCAAGTCCGCAGCAGTAGGCATGGGCACTCAGGTTCTGCCCTAAGTGTCCTTCTCATTCTCTTTGCCTAGTAGAACCCTGATCTTTTGCCTAGATTCTGAGGTGTTCTTTGAAGAACTGACTTCTCTCAACAATTGTAAACCCTGTTGCTATTTTTTGTTTTTAGAGACAGGGTCTCACTCTACTGCCCAGGCTGCAGTGCAGCGATCATATCTTACTGTTGCCTTGAACTCCTGGGCTTAAGCGATCCTCCCACCTCAGCTTCAAGTAGCTAGGATTACAAGTATGTGTCATTGTGTCCAGCTACTTTTTTTATTTTTATTTTTGTAAAGACAGGGTCTCACTATGTTGCCCCCAGGCTGGTCTCAAACTCCTGGCCTCAAGTCATCCTCCTACCTCAGCCTCCCTAAGCACTGGGATTACAAGTATAAGCTCCTGTAACCAGCCACTTTGTTGCTATTAAACTGATTATGACAGTGGCACAAGTCATGGTGGACAGAAGTCCACCTCAAGCTTTTCAATAATTAGGGAATGTGGCAAAAGAATAACATTTCTGGCCAGGCACAGTGGCTCATGCCTATAATCCCAGCACTTTGGGAGGCTGAGGCGGGTGGATCACCTGAGGTCAGGAGTTTGAGACCAGCCTGGCCAACATGGTGAAACCCCGTCTCTACTAAAAATACAAACATTAACTGGGTGCGGTGGTGGGTGACTGTAATCCCAGCTACTTGGGAGGCTGAGGCAGGAGAATCACTTGAACCCGGAGGTGGACCAGGTTGCAGTGAGCTGAGATTGCACCATTGCACTCCAGCCTGGGCAACAGAGTGAGACTCTTGTCTCAAAAAAAAAAAAAAAAAAAAAAAAGAGTAACATTTCTTTAATCAATGTGCAGACCATGTTACACCTCCCTGTACCTCCCGATCCCTGGTCTGTTCTCAGGCTGACGTGAACTTGGTTTCAGGTTTCACTTCCCCACAGTGCTCAGACTCGGACAATTTTTGCCCATTTCTGTAGTAGCTTCGTCCACAGCAGCTCTGCCTGACGATATCTGCTATGGTTTAAGTGTCCACAGTTCTCCAGAATTCACTGAAAGCCAGTTCTTGTTGTAGCAGTATTACCTCAGTATTAAGAGGCGATTCGGCCACGATGGCTCTGCACCCGCAGGTGAGGCTGATGGTTATAAAAGGACGAGTTTGGCTCCTTTGGTTTCTTGCCCTTTTGCCTTGGCCCTATGATGACGCCTTCATCTTGGACTTCCTAGCCTCTAGGACAGTGAGAAATAAAATCATTCTAAAGTACCCATTCTTGGCTACTCTGTGGCAGCTGCACTGAGCGGACTGAGACTGCTACAGACACTTGCCTCCAGTTAGAGTTTGCAGTGGAGCTCAGTCGTAGGGAGCGCAGGGTTCCACAGAGACCGATGGCCCCACTGCAGTGTGGGGTGCCGTTGCCAACAGCATCTATCCACCTCCGTCCACCCTGCAGCATTTCCGTGGACAGTATTCCAAGTAGTGGTTTAGCCGAAGACACTAACTCATGCTTCGTTACCTCAGAATGACTGAGACTTTAAACCAAGATACTGAAAAATCTGCAGCAACTTAACTTCAATACGCAGAAGAGTGCACTCGTTTTATGGCGGCCGTAACAAATTACCACAAACTTGGTGGCTTAAAATAACACACTTATTTCCTTGCAGTTCTGTGTGCTGAAGTCTGACGTGGGTCTCCCTGGGCTAAGGTGTTGGTGGGGCTGCGCTCCTTCCAGAGGCTCCAGGGGAGAGTCTGTTTCCCTGCTTTTCCTTTTCTGTCTCTAGAAACACCACTTTCTTCAGCTCACGGCCCCTTAGCCCATCCTGGCGTCAGCCATGGCCTGCCGCATCTTGGTCACATGCATGGCTGACACTGGCTTTGCTGCCTCCCTCTCCCACGTTTAAGAACCCTTGAGATTACACTGGGGCCCCCAGGAAGCCAGGCCAATCTTCCATCTAAGGGCAGCTGATTAGAAAACTTAATTTCATCTGCAACCTTAATTTCCCTTTGCCACGCTGCCCCACCTGGTCATAGGTTCATAGATTAGGATGCAGATTTCATGGTAGGGTTGGAGGGGATTATTCTACCTATCCCATATAAAACAGGACAGATAATCAGATCCAAAAGGTAGATTACATGACTCAGTTTATTAAGTGATTTAGGTAATCTGTCTAGCAACAAATTGGATAATTGCAGTCTTTTGCCCAACATAAACATTGGACCTGATAATACAGCTGTCACTCGGCCCAACCCAAAATCAGGAGGAGATTTTGACACTGAAGACTGAAGATTTGATATTGGCCTTAAATATGCAAATACAAACTTAAAAAACTGAACTCAGCAATGTGAACGCTGAACAAGTCTTGAAATAACTGGGCATAGAAACCAAAACTAACTTTCTACTCATAGACAGCTCAGCTTCGCCCTAGAGTTGAGAAGAAATTCTGAATTCCTGGGCTTAGGAAGGTCTGCTCTAGATACAGACACACTTAAACTTTTCCTAACACAGTGGCTCTCATCTGCCTCTGGGAAGTATTCTGAAATATTCCCAGTTTTTCCATGAGTAATGTTTCATTTGAAACAGAAATGCAAACAGAATGACTTTGCTACTAAAAAACCTGCTCTAGAAAGCAAAATTCAATTACAACAGCCCAGAAACAGGATATAAACACTGCATTTGAAACTCCGGGTAGTTAGTTCTTCACTAGCAGTGCAACTCAAACAGATGTAAAGTAATAAAGATGGCTTACTTTATTTTGCATGGAATCTACTGAGTCTTAGCTCAGTTCTGTGGAAACCCAGACTGGGCCTGAGCCATCTCAGTATCCAACTTCCAGTACGTGAACTCCTCGTTGATGACAAAACTTAAAACTGCTCTGTAGCCAGGCACAGTGGCTCATACCTATAATCCCAGCACTTTGGGAGGCCAAGGTAGGTAGATCACTAGAGCCCAGGAGTTTGAGACTAGCCTGGGCAACACGGCAAGACTCTGTCTCTACTAAAAATATTTTTTAAAACTAGCCAGGCATGGTAGTGCACGCCTGTAGTCCCAGCTACCTGGGAGGCAGAGGTGTGAGAATTGCCTGAGCCTGGGAGGCCAAGGCTGGGCAATAGAGCCAGACTTGTGCTAAGCTGCAGTTAAGCTGTGATTGTGCTGCTGTACTCCAGCCTGGGCTACTGGAGTGAGACCCTGTTTCAAAAAACGAACAAAAAACAACAACAAACTGATCTGTATTTTGAGAAAAAGGAGAAAGGGTCTCCTGTATGCCCACACTGAATGTAGTGATTATGAAGGTCTTCAGAGTTTGCAGTTCCTTGCCTTTGATGCATGAAAACATAAAACTTGTATATAAGCATGTGTGTTACAAGGTGTAAAAAAGGCAGAGGGGACCAGGCACGGTGGCTCATGTCTATATTCCCAGCACTTTCAGAGGCTGAGGCAGGTGGATTACAAGGTCAGGAGATGGAGACTATCCTGGCCAACATGGTGAAACCCCGTCTCTACTAAAAATATAAAAATTAGCTGGGTGTGGTGGCATGTGCCTGTAGTCCCAGCTACTAGGGAGGCTGAGGCAGGAGAATCACTTGAACCAGGGAGTCAGAGGTTGCAGTGAGCCAAGATTGTGCCATTGCACTCCAGCCTAGTGACAGAGTGAGACTCCATCTCAAAAAAAAAAAAAAAAAAAAAAGGCAGCAGAGGGGGAACACATCCTCAGACCAAAAGGTGCCTGGTAGATGCGAGCTGAAAACCAGTCACAGGAGAAACAAAAGGGGCTGGCCCAGCTTCCTGAAGTTCGCCACTTTCAATGACTCAAGGGAAACTCACAGAGGCCAAGAGCTACGTTTAGATCCTTAGCGCAAAAAACCCAGGGTCCCGTTACCATGGCAAGTATCCAACCAGGCCACTGTGGACACGGGGGCAATTAGTAATAACCTCCTCCTCCTTCTCAGATCCCACCCCTTGAGATGAGTGCTTCAGAAAGGAGGCGCAAGGCTGGGACCAGAGAGACTGGGCAGGAGGACCCAGTCCTGGGAGCCAAAAGGTCTGGGGTCGGGCTGCAGTTTCACCCGACTCAGCAGGTGACTGAACACACCCGGTGCTCCAGCATCGCCTGGTCTATGCTAAGAGGGCCATGACTTCTTCACCCTACTCCCTACAGTGCAGACCCCCATGGGCACAGTGGCTTCCGCCTCACCCACAGGAGCCAGGCGCTCAGGCTCAGGAGGCGAGCCGGTTCAGGTGTAACTCCCTCCCCCGCTGCCTGGTAAAGGTGCAATAGGAACCCATGGTATAAGCCTCTGGGTCCTTATCCATAAGATGGGGATGGCTCCACCCGCTCCAGGGATGTCAGCTAAAATGAATTGCAGATCTGTCTGCAGGGAAAAGGGAATAAACGACCGCAGACCCACTTCCTTTTCTGGCCCTGTGGAGAAGCTGCTCTGCCCACTCGAGTTGCCTTCTGTCTTCCTGCCAGGCACTCGAAAGTCTATCTCCTTTCCAGATCCTGCTTAAGCTCCATTTACCCCAAGAAGCCTCCCTTCCCCAGCATTCAGGAGAGAGCATGCAGACAGGGAACCCAGCTTGGCTGCCACAGGATGCCCTGGAGAAACGGTAGCCACTGTTACCACACAGTTCAGTGCTTGGATTTAGACTCATTGAATGCGTTCCCGAATGTCCCTGGATCACTATGATCAGAGAGTAAGCACACAAAAGGCAGGGCCCCTTTTTTCCTGGTATCCCTGATGGAGCTCAGGCCCAGGCTCTATAAACCCCTAGAGAAGTGACTGAACAGAGCAGAGGCTTTAAGGCTTCGAAAGACACATATAAGCTAAGGTGAGCTTCGTCTTGTCCCATGAAGGACTGAGTACAGATTCATGCCGCTTCCTAGAAGGGATCGTTAATACTCTGCCTTCTAATAGCCAGCACATACACTGCCTCCTCCACCCCCACGAGCATCCCGCAGGGCCCCAGGCAGCACTTCCTGGTCCCCATCACAGCCAAGTGCATATAGAACATGACGATATCTAAAGGTACCCTGGGTCGCTTCCAGAAGGCAGCTGACCCACATCCTGCCCAGGCACGTTGTGGACCCAGCAATGAGGGGATCGCTATCTGAGAATCCCCATAATCCATGTGAGAAGTGGGGCCCCACAGCCAAGATACTGACAGCCAGGATCTGAACCCAGGTCTATGACTAAGTCTCATGTTTGCCCCCCTCCCAAAACATGCTGCCGGGTGGGGGCACTCGGTTATCTCTTTCTCTTCTTCCTTTGTACTGAACAAAGGTCTCATTGAAAATATCAGCCTATCTAAACCATACTGGGAAGTGGCGTGTGCTGACCCCTGCGCTGGAGATCTTAGGGAGTCCTGACACAGCGCGGAATGGTGAGGCCCACGCATAGCAGGAGAACCATAGGAACAGGGGCAGCAGGTGGTGGAGGGGACTTACTTGTTAACTGGCCGCCCTCCCTGGGAAACACTCAACGTGGGGTTCTCTGTTTAACAAGGAAGACTTGTAAGTGTTTTGTCCTCCAAAGAAGCATTTTCCAACCAAGTGCAGTGGCTCATGCCTATAATCCCAGCACTTTGGAAGGCCAAGATAGGACGATCGCTTGAGCTCAGGAGTCCGAGACCAGCCTGCAGCCTGGGCAACATAGAGAGATCTCATCTCTACAAAAATAAAGAATTAGCCAGGTGTGGTGTCTCATGCCTGCAGTCCTAGCTACTTAGAAGGCTGAAGTGGGGGACTCCTTGAGCCTGGGACTTCAGGGCTGCAGTAGGCCCTGTTCGAGCCCCTGTACTCCAGTCTAAGTGACAGAGGGAGATCCTGTCTCAGAAAATGAACAACAAAAAAAACAACACAGAAGTGTTTTCCCCCTCCTGCTTCAAAAAGGTTTAGACTGTGGGGAACGGGGAGAGCCTAAGGAACACCGAGGCCCACCCTGAGTCCTCACCACAGAGGGCCACAGGCATAATGGAAAAAGCATTAGGCTGGGTTCGGAACAGACGCAGGTTTGAATCCTAGCCTCTCTGCTTGCAAGCTCAGCCTCTGTGAGTGAGTCACAGAGACTGTGCTTCAGTCTCCTCAGCTATAAAATGGGAACAAAGGCACTTCCTTTTGGAGTTGTGAGGGCTGGACAGAAAGCATGTAGATACTTAGCCTGGTGCTGGTGCATAGTAGCTTCTCAGTAAATGATGCCCCTGATTATCAGGCCACTTCTCTGACTAAGGATACCAATGCTTAGGGGCTTTTTCATGTAATTTCTATTGTGATAACTAAAACATTCCCTCTTCTGCAGACAAGATACAGTGCGAGCAGTGTTAAGAAAGTGCGCACTGTTGCTATGTGGAGTAAAACCATGAGTTAACCAACACCACCATAGCCCAGCTGCTTCTTTCAAGAGGCTGCGAACAGGGGCGTCCCCAACAGAGAACACACATGCTCATCTTCCAAACTTGGGCAATGATCAAAGACCTCAGCACCCAAAGCAGCCCTATAGAGTTCCCAAACTTAAGGAGAATACAGGAAGAAGGCAGAGAGCTTCCTGGCCTGGGTCGGGCTCAAGGGCATCCACTGAGGACCTGCGGGCGCTCCACTCCTGCTCCCGTCCACCTCTACTCCACCACTAAGTCCTGTTAATTCCATCCCTTCAATCTCTTTTTTTTTTGAGATGGAGTTTCACTCTTGTTGCCCAGGTTGGAGTGCAATGGCGTTATCTCAGCTCACTGCAACCTCTGCCTCCTGGATTCAAGCAATTCTTCTGCCTCAGCCTCCTGAGTAGCTGGGATTACAGGCATGTGCCACCATGTCTGGCAAATTTTGTATCTTTAGTAGAGACGGGGTTTCTCCGCATTGGTCAGGCTGGTCTTGAACACCTGATCTCAGGTGAGCCACCCGCCTCAGCCTCCCAAAGTGCTGGGATTACAGGCGTAAGCCACTGTACCTGACATAAATATCTCTTAAGTCTGCCTACCTTTCCCCATCTCTCACCTGGACGACTCCAAAACCTTCTGACCTGGTCTGCCCACATCATGGGGCAGTGCCGTAGCACCTCAGTAGCAGCTCCTGAGAGCTGGTTGTTAACTATTCAGGAATCTGGCCAGAGCGGGCTGTTAAACTGTTGGTGGCTTGAAGTCAGCCCTGGTCGGAGTAGCTACTCCATGGGAACTGCTGCGCACTATGGATCACGGTGTTACTTCCAAGAGCTGGTTTTTCCCAGCATGCTGCCCACTACCTAGGCTGTCCCAATCCATCCCTATGGGCAAAGTGCCTCCCTCTAATATCGTGCCACAGCTCCTCTATCAAAGCAAAACCTCCTTGGCTGAAACTGTCCAGAAAACGCCGCAGGATCTGACTCGCACCATTCACCCTCAGACACTCAGACATTTGTGGCTCATCCTCCCTTCCAGCCACGTTGGCCTTCTGTCCTGCCCACTTACCACACCTGCCCTCCACAGGGGCCCCTCAGCAGCCTCTCCCTCTACCTGGAACTCTCCTCCCACCTTCTCTGCCCAGCTAACTTCTATTAGGGCCTCAGTTCAAGCGCCACTTCCTTGGGGAACCTCCTTTGACTCCGATAATCCCACTCCCAACAGAAGGTCTCAGTGCACTGGGTCCCTCTCCCAACTTGCACTTATCACACTTAGGAGCTTACATTTCTAACTAGTTGACTAATGGCTCTTTCCCTTCTCCAAAGAGATCTGCTTTAATCACCACTGTACCCATAACAGACATTTGATAAACATTTGTGGACTGACTGAGTGGGTGATTTGGGTCACCTAGCACATACACAACGTCAGGCATTTGCTACAGGAGAACTGAAAGAGCTCCAAGGCCAAACCCAGCCTTGGCTGACCAGGAACGCAGGGTCCTGACGAGACTAACTCCACACAGATAGGAAGGGCGGCACAGGAGCCGGCCTGGAAGAACTCACCGAGAGAACCAGTTCCCACGGAACAAAGCCATCCCAGACGGGTGTGCAGAGGAGGTGGCCTAGAGCTGGTCCTGGAGGAATGTTGAGAGGGAGGCCTGTCCCAAGACAGGGCTCAGTGGCTGAATCACAGGTAGCCAAGGGGAAGAATGATGGAGAGACAGGTGCAGACAGACTGTGTGGGGTTTAGCCGGCAGGAGGAGGAGGCTGGCTTTTGGCTTTTTAAAAGTAAGTGACAGGCCGGGTGCAGTGGCTCAGGCCTGTAATCCCAACACTTTGGGAGGCCAAGGGGGCAGATCATTTGAGGTCAGGAGTTTGAGAACAGCCTGGTCAACATGGTGAAACCCTGTCTCTACTAAAAATACAAAAATTAGCCAGGCGTGGTGGCTCATGCCTGTGATCCCAGCTACTTGGGAGGCTGAGGCAGGAGAATCACTTGAACCTGGGAGGCAGAGGTTGCAGTGAGCTGAGAACATGCCACTGCACTCCAGCCTGGGCGACAGTATGATACCCTGTCTCTAAATAAATAAATAACAAATTAAGACTTTTGAAAAGGGGAAGGAACTGGAAAGTCATAATTTCACATTCATGGATTAGAAGAATATTGTTAAAATGGCCAGGCTACCCAAAGCAATATAAGATTCAATGCAATCTCTATCAAAATAACAATGACATTTGTCACAGAAATAGAAAAAATCCTAAAATTCATATGAAACCACAAAAGACCCCAAATACCCAAAGCAATCATGAGCAAAAAGAGCAAAGCTACAGACATCATAGCACATGAATTCAAAATATAATACAAAGCCATAATAACAAAAACAGCAATGATACTGTATAAAAACAGACACACAGACTAATGGAACAGAGCAGAGAACCCAGAAATAAATCCATGCACTTATAGCCAACTCATCTCAAACACAGGTGCCAAGAACATACACTGGGGAAAGGACAGTCTTTTCAATAAATGGCACTGGGAAAGTGACTATCCACCTGCAGAAGAGTGAAACTAGATCTCTATCTCTCACCAGACACAAAAATCAACTCAAAGTGGACTGAAAACTTAAATATAACATCTGAACCTATGAAACTACTAGAAGAAAACAGGCCAGCCATGGTGGCTCATACCTGTAATCCCAACACTTTGGGAGGCCGATATGGGTGGATCACCTGAGGTCAGGAGTTTGAGACCAGCCTGGCCAACATGGCAAAACCCCGTCTCTACTGAAAATAGAAAAAGTAGCCAGGGTGGTGGTGTGCACCTGTAATTCCAGCTACTGGGAGGCTGAAGCAGGAGAATTGCTTGAACACAGGAGGCAGAGGTAGCAGTGAGCCGAGATCATGCCACTGCACTCCAGCCTGGGCAACACTACATTTCAAAAAAAAAAAAAAAAAAAAAAAGAAGAAGCAGCCGGGTGCAGTGGCTTACACCTGTAATCCCAGCACTTTAGGAGGCTGAGGTGGGTGGATCACGAGGTCAAGAGATCAAGACCATCCTGGCCAACATGGTGAAACCCTGTCTCTACTAAAAACACAAAAATCAGCCAGGTGTGGTGGTGCATGCCTGTAGTCCCAGATACTTGGAAGGCTGAGGCAGGAAAACTGCTTGAGCCTGGGAGGTGGAAGTTGCAGTGTACTGAGATTGTGCCACTGCACTCTAGCCTGGCAACAGAGCAAGACTCCATCTCAAAAAAAAAAGAAAGGAAAGAAAAGAAAAAGGCAGGGCGCAGTGGCTCATGCCTGTAATCCCAGCACTTTGGGAGGCTGAGGTGGGCAGATCATAAGGTCGGGAGTTCAAGACCAGCCTGGCTAACCTGGTGAAGCCCCATATCTACTAAAAATACAAAAATCAGCCATGTGTGGTGGTGAGTGCCTGTCATCCCAGCTATTTGGGAGGCTGAGGCAGGAGAATCGCTTGAACATGGAAGGAGGAGCCTGCGGTGCACTGAGATCACGCCATTGCACTCCAGCCTGGGCAACAGAGTGAGACTCTGTCTCAAAAAAAAGAAAAAAAGAAAAACTATAAATAGAACTACCATATGATCCAGCAATCCCACTACTGGGAATCTATCCAAAGGAAAGGAAATCAGTTTATCAAAGAGATATTGGCACCCTCATGTTTACTACAGCACAATTCAAAATAGCCAAGATATGGAATCAACCTAAATGTCCATCAATGAACAAATGAATAAAGAAATGTGGTAAACAGACACAATGGACTCTCATTCAGCCATAAAAAAGAATGAAATCCTGTCATTTGTGGCAATATGGATGAGCCTGGAGGGCATTACATTATGGGAAATAAGCCAGGCCCAGAGAGATAAATACCACATGTTCTCACCCATTTGTGGGAGCTGAAAAAAACTGATCTCAGTTGGGTAAAGTCGGTTGGCCGACGCCTGTAATCCCAGCACTTTGAGAGGCTGAGATGGGAGGATCCAGGAGTTCGAGACCAGCTTGGGCAACAGAGAGACCTCATATCTACAAAAATTCAAAAATCAGCCAGGCATAGTGACATATACCTGTAGTCCCAGCTACTCAGGCGGCTGAGGCAGAAGGATCACTTAAGCCCAGGAGGTCAAGGCTGCAGTAAGCCATGATGTCACTACTGCACTCAGCCTGGATGACAGATTGAGACCCTATCTCAAAAGAAATTAAAAATTAAAAAAAAAAAAAAAAAAAGGCCAGGCATGGTGGCTCATGCATAATCCCAGCACTATGGGACGCCAAGGCCAAGGTAGGCGGATCATCTGAAGTCAGGAGCTCGAGACCAGCCTGGCCAACATGGTGAAACCCTGTCTCTACTAAAAATACAAAAATTAGCAGGTGTGGTGGCACATGGCTATAATCCCAGCTACTCAGGAGGCTGAGGCGGAAGAATCGCTTGAACTCAGGAGACAAAGGTTGCAGTCAGCTGAGATCATGCCACTGCACTCCAGCCTGGGTGACAGAGCAAGACTCCATCTCAAAAAAAAAAAAAAAAAAAAAACTGATCTCAGCAAGGTGTGGTGGCTCACGCCTGTAATCCCAGCACTTTCAGAAGCTGAGGCAGGTGGATCACCTAAGGTCAGGAGTTCGAGACCAGCCTGGCCAACTAAGTGAAACCCTGTCTCTACTAAAAATACAAAAATTAGCTGGCTGTGGTGGCGCGCACCTATAATCACAGCTACTAGGGAGGCTGAGGCAGAAGAATTGCTTGAACCTGGGAGACAAAGGTTGCAGTGAGCCGAGATCACGCCATTGGACTCCAGCCTGGGCAACGAGCAAAACTTCGTCTCAAACGAACAAACAAACAAAAAAACCTGATCTCATAGAAGTAGAGAGTAGAATAGTGGTCACCAGAGGCAGGAAGGGGGTTGGGGACGGGGGCCAGAGGGGGAATAGGGAGAGACTAGTTAATGGGTACAAAATTACAGTGAGGTAGAATAAATTCTAGTATTCTATAGAACAACAGGGTGACTGCAGTGAATAAAAATTCATTGTATATTTCAGGCCAGGCGCAGTGGCTCATGCCTGTAATCCCAGCACTTTGGGTGGCCAAGGTGGGCAGATCACCTGAGGTCAGGAGTTTGAGACTGGCCTGGCCAACATGCTGAAACTTTGTCTCTACTAAAAAATACAAAAATTAGCTGGGCATGGTGGTGCAGGACTGTAATCCCAGGTACACGGGAGGCTGACGCAGAGAACTGCTTTAACTCAAGAGGCAGAAGTTGCAGTGAGCCGAGGTCACACCACTGAATTCCAGCCTGGGCAACAGAGCAAGACTCAGAAGACTCAGTCTCCAAAAAAATAACAAAAAACAAAAAAGAATAATTGTATATTTCAAAATATCCAGAAGAAAGAATTTTGATGGTTTCCAACAAAAAGAAAGGATAAATGTTTCAAGTGATGAATATGCCAATTACCCGACTTTATCATTATACATTATATATGTATCAAAATATCACACTGTACTATATCCCATAAATATGTACAATTATGTGTCAACTAAAAATAAAAAACAGGCCAGGTACAATGACTCACGCCTGTAATCCCAGCACTTTGAGAGGCCAAGGCAAAAAGATCACTTGAGGCCACGAGTTCTAGACTAGCTGGACAACATTGTGAGACCCCCATCACTACAAAAATATTTTTAAAAAACCTCAGCTAAGGCCAGGTGCCATGGCTCAGGCCTTTAATCCTAACATTTTGGGAGGAAAAGGCAAGAAGACTGCTTGAGGATGGGAGTTCAAGACCAACCTGGGTAACATAGCAAGACCTCCATTGTTACAAAATTTAAAAAATTTTTTAATTATTTGAAATATGGATTTTCATCATCATTCTAAATGAAATTCTCACTTTCATGTGGATCTGCTTATTTTGTGCTGTGCAGTATTGCAAGCAATACTGGGAAGACATCATAATTAGCAAATATTTTAAATAAATTTCTTTCTTTGAGACGGGGTCTCATTTTGTTGCCCAGGCTGGAGTGCAGTGGCACTATCTCAGCTCACTGCAACCTCTGCCTCCTTCAAGAGTTTCTCCTGCCTCCACCTTCGAGTAGCTGGAATTACAGGTGGGTGCCACCATGCCCAGCTAATTTTGCATTTTTAGTAAAGATGGGGTTTTGCCATGTTGGCCAGGCTGGTCTGAACTCCTGACCTCAAGTGATCCACCCACCTCAGCCTCCCAAAGTGCCGGGATTACAGTCATGTGCCACCATGCCCAGCCTTTTAAATAAATTAATTTAAAAAAAATTGTTTTGAGACAAGGTCTCACTCTATTGCCCAGGCTAGAGTGCAGTGGCACAATCATAGTTCACTACAGGCTCAAACTCCTGGGCAAACGATCCTCCCACGTCAGCCTCCAACTGGGACTACAGGTACGTACCATGGCTGCCTAATTTTTTAAACTTTTTTGTAGAGATGAGATCTTGCTATGTTGCTCAGGCTGGTGGTCTTGAACTCCTGGTCTCAAGCAATTAAAATATTTAAAACTATTTATTTAGTCTCATCCTTTAAATTTTCCTATTTCTGTATGTTTTATAACATATAATATCAGTATATATTAGTACATGTTATTCCACTGTTACCATAGATATGTATAATACAGACTAAGAGCTTAACTTTTTTTTTTTTTTTTTACTATTTATTTAGGTGATATAGTCAATAAAGCTTGGAGACCACTAACCTAGAGTCAGCTCAGAAGTTCTGAAGCCCTCTTCCCAGTCCCCCCTACTCATTGTCCCAAGACAACCAAGGCCAAAAGTGAGCCCTTGGCTCATTAGGATCAGAGAAAGTGGAGGCAATGAGGAGGGAGTCTGGCTCCCCGCCCCTCCCCAGGCTGCACAGAGGGCCTACCTGATTGTGCCATCGGATGACATTTCCAAATCCCCCTGTCCCAAGGCGCTCTTTCATTTCCCAGGCCCCACAGGTCTGGGTTGTCAGGGAAGGTGACCAGCTCATACTGATGTGCTAACTCTGTAAGCAATTTGGGGTGGGGGACAAAAGGTTAGGATAAAGGGGAAAAAAAGGAGCTCAAAGGGCTGGAGAAGGCAAGAGATACCACTGCTCTTGAATGGGAAAGAAAAAAAATACACTGGCTTTTTACCATTTACAATGTGTTTGGTTTGTCCAAACTTTGTGGCAAACTTTTGTCCCTCTTACCCTCCCCCATGCCGGTTGCTGTGGCAGCAGGCAAGAAAGCAAGCCACCTAGGGAGGCGATGCCCACGCCCTTGCCCTAGCGATGGGATCCCCAACTGACTCCACCAGGAGCCCCGGGGCCTGCCCACTTTCTGCCCGAGGTGGCAGGGACAGAACCCACTTCTGAGCGTCCCCTCGGTCACGTGTGTCTTTACAACATCCCCATAAATCGCGGGTTTCTCTCAAAGGCACCCACCCCTAAGGAGCCACCCCTGCCAGGGCTGTTTCTCCCGGCTTCCCGAACTTCATCCCGCACAAGTGAAACGCTTCCCCGTCCGCAAGCTGCGACTTTCAAGCGGCACAGAGGGGTCTTCCGGGCCTGCTGGGAGCGGGGCGGCGGGGAGCGCGCCCAGGCAGGGCGGCGGGGCCTGCAGGTGGCACCTGGGCCGCGCCCGCCGGGGAGACTCACCTGTCGGCGGGGACGCGGGGCAGGGGGCGGGATCCCCGGGGCGGGGGAGGCGGGGCTGGGGCGGCCAAACCCGGGGCTCTGACGCCCCCCTAAAAACATTAAAATGCGGGAATCTTAACCCGGGCAGCGCGGCGCGACTTCCTCAAATACTTCCTGCTCTGACGTCACGGAGCACGTGGGCCGTGGCAGCTCTTAAAGGGGCCGCGCGGGGCGCGGGGCGGACCAGGTCCGGATGCCGCGAACGCCCCGGGCTAGCTGGACCTGCCAGGAGACCTCCGGGCGATTCCCCGGGGGCAGGATGTGGGGGCGCGTGTGGCCTCTAGAGAACTCCAGGGAAAAGGAGACTGTGCTCACCGATTTAAAAGAACAGCCCTGAAATGACCCCTGTTACCTACGCCCTGTTCTCTTTGGACAAGTGACTTCCACCTGGAGTGGTTTCTGGGCCCGGCCTGGGGATTTCCTCACCCGGCCCCCTAGGCTTCCAGCTCGTTGGAATTTCCCGCGCCCGGCTGGGATGATTTAGGGACTGTTTGCGAGAACTGCCATTGCCGCCTGCCTCCCTGCGGGCCGCCCCCTGTCTGGGGGTCGCTTGGCGGGTGTAGAGGAGGATCAATCACAGCTGACTCCTCAGAGGTGACAGCCCCCCGCCCAGCCCTTAAGAAAAGGAGACCTAGCAGTGTGAGGCCAAACTGTAGCCCCAGCCCCGGTGACGCGGGGAAACCGCGAGGCGCTCAGCCTGAAGTTCATCGTACATCTCTTTCCTGCTTGGAGTTAGAATGTCCTCACTACCGAGTTTCTCCGTTTTATGGGATTACATTAGTGGACAAAGGAGGGGTGTGTGTGCATGTTGCTGTATTTTATTCAAGCAGGGAAAAAGTACCAAAGGAACCTGAAGATAACAATAACTCACATCTATAGAGTGCTTTCACAGTGCAGGGCGCTGTTCTAAATCTCTGTACTTAGATTTCCTTATTCAATCCTCAGGGGAACCCTATAAATTGGATATTTTTATTATTATTAATACATTATTGTTATTATTATTGTCGAGACAGGGTCTCGCTCTGTCACCCAGGCTGGAGTGCAGTGGTGTGATCACAGCTCACTGCAGCTTCCAACTCCTGGGCTCAAGTGATTCTCCTGAGTAGCTGGGACTACAGGTGCGCGGCTTCTGTACCTGGTAGGGTCTCACTCACTGTGTTACCCAGGGTGGTCTTGAACTCCTGGGCTCAAGGGATCCACCCACTCGTGCCTCCCAAAGTGCTGGGATTACAGGCGTGAGCCACCGCGCGTGGTCTGCATTATTATTATTTCCATTTTGCCAATGAGAAAAGCGAGGCACAGAGAGGAAAACTCTTTATGCTAAAATCATAGGGCTGCTACATAGAGGAGCTGAAACTCAAACCCTAGCAACTGGTTCCCAGGTTCTTAATCCGTGGTTAAAAGTGGCATGTTAAGAAGTTCAGAAGGAGGCAAACTGGATTTTGAATCCAGATACTGCTGTTGGCTACCTCTGAGGCATTGGGGCAGGTTACTTAACCACTCTGAGCATCTATTTCCTCTTTTAAAATGTAGGCAATATTAGGTTGAATTGCATTTAATTGTCTTTTTTTTTTTAATTGAAAACAGCCAAAACATCAATGAGAAAGATCAGCAGTTTCATCTGCTTCAGTGTAATAGCAGGAGGATGGCAGGGTCCCAAGTCACAGAAAAGAGGCGGCCCCAGAGCGGTTGTGAGGGACAAATGAGGTATTGACAGCAGCAGTGCCAGACTGCCCTGGAGTTGAATTAACTCTTAGGGACAGATCTCAACCCAAACATAGGGGTCAGTGGTGCCTCGGGGTTCCGCTAGGTGTGCTGGCTGTTCGGCTTGCCTTCCTGTCTGTCTGTCTGTCTGCCTGCCTGCCTTTCTGCCTGCCTTCCTTCTCTCCTTCCCTCCTTCCTTGTTTCCCTCCTTCCTTCTCTCTTTCTTTTTCTTTCTTCCTTTCTTTCCTTTCTTTTTTTTTCCTTAACAGGGTCTCCCTCTATCGCCCACTTTGGAGCGTAGTGGCGGGATCACAGCTCACTGCAGCCTTGACCTCCTGGGTTCCACGGGTCTGCCTGCCTCAGTCTCCCTAGTAGCTGGGACTACAGGCACGTGCCACCATGACCAGCTAATTTTTAAATTTTATTTTGTTGAGATGGGTCTCACTATGTTGCTCAGACTTGGCTCGAACTCCTGACCTCAAAGCAATCCCCCCACCTTGGCCTCCCAAGGTCCTAGGATTACAGGTGTGAGCCTTTGCGCCTGGCCTGGTATTTCTTGATTACTCTCAGCTAAATGGCACGCTCAGCCTCAAGGCTGGAAGCAAAAGGAACATGAGTAAATAGTTGTAACACACGTAGAATAGTGCCAGCATCGTCTAAGTGCCAGATAAGTGTTTGCTTACTAAATAAATTTTTTTTAAATAAAACATTTATTGGCCAGGTGCAGTGGCTCATGCCTGTAATCCCAGCACTTTGGGAGGCCAAGGTGGGCAGATCACTTGAGGTTAGGAGTTTGAGACCAGCCTGGCCAACATGGTAAAACCCTGTCTCTACTAAAAATACAAAAATTAGCCAGGTGTGGCGGCGTGTGCCTGTAATCCCAGCTACTCAGGAGGCTGAGGCAGGAGAATCACTTGAACCCAAGAGAAGGAGGTTGCAGTGAGCCGAGATCGTGTCATTGCACTCCAGCCTGGGTGACAAGAGCAAAACTTATTCTCAAAAAAAATTTATATATATTATTGAACACCTATATGTGCTGGGCACTGTGGAGAGTCTGTTTCCTGTACAATGTTATAAAAGGTTTCTCTTTAATCCTGTCATTTCTGAAAAACACTATCCCTGAGAAACTTGCCAAGACATCCCCTACGATGCCAGATGTTTACTCTGCACTCCTTTAATTCGAATCCTCATTTTGCTTAGCTCAAAATAACTTGGCTTTCAACTGAACATAAATCTCTCTGATAAGGTCACGTATTACTAGGCCTTTTTTTTCCTTCAATTAATCATGTCCCAGGAAGGAGCCTCTGGATTTTATCAAATTCCAAGATATTTATTATCTTAAGCTCTATTTTCTATCCAGATAAGACATGTTTAGATATCTCCACCTGCATCTGGTCTCTGTCCTGCTAAGGAGACATGAGCAGACTGTTTCCAAAAGATATTTTCAGATGCAGCAGAAAAACGTCCCTTTCTTCCTGCTTTGAGGCTGAGTGTGCTATTTAGCTGTGCTATAGGGAAATCAAGAAATACTGACCAGCCAGAGTGCCTAGCTCAGCCCAGGGCGTTATTGACCTGGGATCCAAGCAATGGCATGAGATCTCATCAGAGGCACTTAGAATCTCACTGGGTTTTTAAAACTCACAGAGAGCCATCAAGTAAGGACAGACAAGGGCTAGGCAAACAGTACTGTTATAGGAGAGGGGTCCCAATCCAGACCCCAAGAGAGGGTTCTTGGATCTCGCGCAAGAAAGAATTCAGGGCGAGTCTGTAAAGTAAAAGCAAGTTTATTAAGAAAGTAAAGAAATAACAGAATGGTTACTCCACAGACAGAGCAGCCCAAGGGCTGCTGGTTGCCCATTTTTACATTTATTTCTTGATGATATGCTAAACAAGGGGTGGATTATTCATGCCTCCCTTTTTTAGATCATATAGGGTAACGTCCTGATGTTGCCATGGCATCTGTAAACGGTCATGGCGCTGGTGGGAGTGTAGCAGTGAGGCCGACCAGAGGTCACTCTCGTGGCCATCTTGGTTTTGGTGAGTTAGAGCCAGCTTCTTTACTGCAGCCTATTTTATCCTCAAGGTCTTTATGACCTGTATTTTGTGCTGACCTCCCATCTCATCCTGTGACTAAGAATGCCTTAACTATCTGGGAGTCTCAGCCTCATTGTACCTAGCTCCTATTCAGGATGGAGTTACTCTGGTTCAAATGCTTCTGACAGTGCTAGTGATAAGGATAAGGTTTCTGAACACTGTTAAATTTAAAATGAAATCTTGTTCGCAGAGTAAGTGGAAGACAACTGTCTTCTAACTCAGTCTTTTATGTCATCCACTGATTAAACTCTGCTCTTTCACCTGATGGCAGCCAAGCAAAGCAGTACTGAGCTCCTCCGAGTGGGAAAGAATTGCTTTCTGCGCAACCTGGAGCTGAATCATAGAAGGAAAAGACAGATTGAAAGTTAAGACGCCGTAAGGCAGACCACGGAGGATGGGGAGGATTTCCCCAGCGCCCCAGCCCCCACAGTCAGCTCTGGTCCAGTGGTTTCAGCAACTCTTCCATGACCCATCTGATTTTGTTTTATCCCAGTCCTGCAGAGAAAGAACTCTGCAGGTCAGGACTTGCTCCTTCGACAAACAAAAACTCCTCTGCCAGAAAAGTTGGAGAAACTAGTTTAGTTGGAGGATGTGAAGAACTCTGCCTTTGTTCTGGGGACACTGGTGGGAGGTGAGGGTGGGCTGGTAGAGACGAGGGTGAGAACAAACCTTGGCCCAGACCCTTTGGGCTCCAGGCAGAGCTGGCTGCAGGAGAGGAAGGAAAGGAAATTGGCCAGTGCTGGACCTAAGCCAGTCGAGAAACTGAGAGGAGCAGGGCCAGCCAGGCTGTTGTGCCTCAAACTTAGGCCGAAACACAGAAAGGCAAGGATTTGGGGCTCTGAGTCACCCTCCCTGGAGGAAGGAGAACTTGGAGGAGGAAATCACTTTGCGAGCTCCCTTTACTTTTACACACATTTTTATTCCAGTAAATTCAAACTAAAGAGGAAAAAGTCATGAAAGGGCTGCTGCCACCTTAGGCCGTGGTGGTGGAGACCAAGGAAATGGGCCAGTGTAGATGTCTAAGAACCTAGCAGGTATGCTTTTCGGCTTACTTTGGTTCTGAGCTCTTAATTTTGACCCATGGGATCAAAGATATTGTTCACTGCTACATCCCTGGCCCCTGGTACATCATAGGTACTCAATGAAAATTTTACCAAATGAATGAGAGAAATGGCCAATACAAAGACTGGCCAATGCGAATTGTGAAACAGCACCCTTTTGCGTTGGGCTATGCATGGTCTTGGAGCTTGAGAGAGTGAGTTTCAATCCTGGCTCTGTCTTTTCTTGGCTTTGTGAACTCAGGCAGTTTATTGACCCCTACTGAGCCTCAGTTTTCTCTTCCATTTAGTGGGGGTGAATAAAACCTACTCCTCATGGTGATATGCTATTAGTGAGATAATATACATAAAAGTGCAGAGCCTGATGCTTGTGAAGCCCTCTTTGCATATTAGTTATTAATGGAGTTTTTTTTTTTTAATGCTATACCCCAGAAGTTGGCTGGTATTCTTGTTCTGTAATTCAAGTGAAATGGGATCTGGCTGGGCGTGGTAGCTCATGCCTATAATCCCAGCACTTTGGGAGGCCGAGATGGGCAGATCACCTGAGGTCAGGAGTTTGAGACCAGCCTGGCCAACATGGTGAAACCCCATCTCTACTTAAAAAACTACAAAAACTTAGCCAGGTGTAGTGGCAGACACCTGTAATCCCAGCTACTCAGGAGGCTGAGGCAGGAGAATTACTTGAACCTGGGAGGCAGAGGTTGCAGTGAGCTGAGATCGTGCCACTACACCCTAGCCTGGGCAACAGAGCAGGACACTGTCTCAAAAAATAAAAATGAAGGCCAGGCGTGGTGGCACATGCCTATAATCCCAGCACTTTGGGAGGCCGAGGCGGACGGATCACCTGAGGTCAGGAGTTCGAGACCAGCCTGACCAACATGGAGAAACCCTGCCTCTACTAAAAATATAAAATTAGCTGGGCATGTTGGCACATGCCTGTAATCCCAGCTACTCGGGAGGCAGAGACAGGAGAATCACTTGAACCCAGGAGGTGGAGGTTGTGGTGAGCTGTGAGCTGAGATTGGGCCATTGCATTCCAGCCTGGGCAACAAGGAGCAAAACTCCATCTCAAAAAATAAAATTAAATAAATAAACAAAATGAAATGGGCTCAAAGCTTCAGAACCTCCCCACTCCCCTTGCAGTTCGAGGCCCTGTTCTTTCACCTTTCCCCTCTCCCCAGGACCTTGGTGTCAGAGGTGGTGGGTGAGGCAGGTATATATTTCTTAGTTGCCTCTGCCTCTGACCTTCTACTTTTGCTAAATTCTCAACTGCTTTTGCCTTCATTTTAGAGTCTAGGGCCGACTCTGTCGCCCATCCTGGAGTGTAATGGCATGATCATAGCTCATGCAGTCTTGAACTCCTGGGCTCAAGTGATGCTCCCATCTCAGCCTCCCCAGTAGTTAGGATCACAGGTGTGTGCCACCGTTCCCAGCTAATTTCCTCTACTTTTTAAAAGACAGGGTTTCACTATGTTGCCCACACTGATCTGGAACTCCTTGGCTCAAGCAGTCCTCCTGCCTTGACCTCCCTAAGTGCTGGGATTTCAGATGGGAGCCCCCCACTTGGCCCAATTCTGTTTGTTTTTTAGCATGAAGGTCATCCTTTACTACCACCAAATATAGGGTCAAGATTCCACATTTGGGCTGGGCACTGTGGCTCACGCCTGTAATCCCAGCACTTTGGGAGGCCAAGGCAAGTGGATCGCTTGAGCCCAGAAGTTTGAGACCAGCCTGGGCAACACGGCAAAACCTCATCTCTACTAAAAATACAAAAATTAGCCGGGCGTGGTGGTGGGCGCTGTAATCCCAGCTAAAGAGGCTGAGGCACGAGTACCCCTTGAACCTGGGAGACAGAGCCTGCAGTAAACCAAGATCATGCCACTGCACTCGAGCCCGGGTGACAGAGCAAGACTCTACCACTCTGTCTCAAAAAGCAAAAAACAGAAAAACAAAGATTCCACATTTGGGGAAGTGACAGGGATCAGCACATCTGAAGTGCAATGAATAAGCCTTACTCTGGGAGAACCACCTTTGTGATCATGGCATCTCCCCTGCCAGGTCATGATAAAGGCCAATTTTATTTCATTGGGTTGGTGCAAAAGTTATTGAGGTTTTTGACATAATAATTTCTAATTTCATTCTTGAGAACTTCTAAGGTGTGGGCAGACTGCTGGGTTGGGCTGGATTTCTCATGCCTGGAGTCAGAGGTCAGAGATGACCAAATGACTGAGCCAACTGGGTGAATCTGGGGTCAGTGGCCCCAGAATAACACGAGGCTGGCTGGGCTGTAGCAGGAAAGGACCACTAATCGCTGAGACTGCAGAGCCTGGGCCAAGAATGAGGAAGAGAGAAAAGAAGGGAAAAAGCTTGTTTAGAGGGAGGAAGGTGGAAAGGGCCACCAACCAGCGGAGATGGGAACTTTAACCAAAATCCTGGGCTGTGTTTCAGTTCAGCCGCCAGACCTCAGTCCCTCGTGGGCTCAGGCCTCTCTCTGCACTTCGTGGCAGTGTGCCGGTCCTTCCTACCTGCCTGTCCCAACTTCTCCTTTTTTCAGGAGTCAGCCGGTGACATCCAGAAGGCCGGATCACTGTAGAAGACCAGAATATGCTACCCAAAATAGGCCTCTTTGGCATATAGATTATGCTGAGAAATAGGAATAGAAGAAGTAGCCCTGAAAGCAGAGTGAAAATGACCCTTTTGCCTGGGCGTGGTGGTGTGTACCTGTGGTCCCATCTATCTGGGAGGCTGAGGCAAGAGGATCGCTGGAGTCTAGGAGTTCACAACCAGCATGGCCAACATAATAAGAACTGTCTTTATTTAGAAAATAAAATGGCTGGGTGCAGTGGCTCACGCCTGTAATCCCAGCACTTTGGGAGGCTGAGGTGGGGTGGATCACTTGAGGTCAGGAGTTCAAGACCTGTCTGATCAACATGGTGAAACCCCATCTCTACTGAAAATATAAAAATTAGCTGGGTGTGGTGGCAGGCACCTGTAATCCCAGCTACCTAGGAGGCTGAGGCAGGAGAATTGCTTGAACCCGGGAGGCAGAGGTTGCAGTGAACAGAGATCACATCATTGCACCCCAGCCTGGGTGACAAGAGTGAAACTCCATATCAAAAAAAAAAAAAAATGTTTAAGGCCAGGCATGGTGGCTCATACTTGTAATCCTAGCACTTTGGGAGGCTGAGGCAGGTGGAACACCTGAGGTCAGGAGTTCAAGACCAGCCTGACCAATATGGTAAAACCCCATTTCTATTAAAAATACAAAAATCAGCCAGGCATGATGGTGTGGCTGCCCAAGTCGAATTCCAGCTACTAGGAAGGCTGAGACAGAAGAATCACTTGAACCAGGGAGGCAGAGGCTGCAATGAGGTGAGATCACACCACTGCACTCCAGCTTGGGTGAAAGAGTGAGACTTGCCTCAAAAAAAAAATAAATAAATAAATACATTAAATATTGAAGCCGGGCACGGAGGCTCACAGATGTAATCTGAGCACTTTGGGAGACCATGGCGGGAGGATCACAAGGTCAGGAGTTTGAGACCAGCCTGGCCAACATGGTAAAACCCTGTCTCTACTAAAAAAATACAAAAATAACCCGGGCATGGTGGCAGGCACCTGTAGTCCCAGCTGCTTGGGAGATTGAGGCAGCAGAATCACTTGAACCCAGAGATAGAGGTTGCAGTGAGCCAAGATCATGCCATTGCACTCCAGCCTGGGTGACAGAGTGAGACTCCATCTCAAAACAAACAAACAAAATTAAATATTTAAAAAACTACCACTTTGTGAGGGAAATTTACATCTATAAAAACCATCTCTCTGTTGTTTTTTGATAGTCTCAGCAACAACAAAAAACATCTCTTGCCAGGCACAGTGGCTCATGCCTATAATCCCAGCACACTGGGAAGCCCAGGCAGGAGGATTGCTTGAGCCCAGGAGTCTCAGACCAGCCTGGGCAATATAGGGAGACCCCATCTCTACAAAAAAATCAAAATATTAGCTGGGTTTGGTGTCATGTCTGTAGTCCCGGCTGCTGGGGAGGCTGAGGTAGGAGGAACACTTGAAATCAGGAGTTTGAGACCAGCCTGGGCAACACAGCAACACATCTCTAATTAATTAAAAAATAAAATACAATTCTACGTATATACTTAAATACCAAAAAAACCCTCCTGGGCACATTGGCTCACACCTGTAATCCCAGTGTTTTGGGAGGCCAAGGCAGGTGGATCTCCTGAGGTCAGGAGTTCGAAACCAGCCTGGCCAACAAGGTGAAATCCTGTCTTTGCTAAAAATACAAAAATTGGTCGGGCATAGTGGCAGGCACCTGTAATCCCAGCTCCCCGGGAGGCTGAGGCAGGAGAATTGCTTGAACTCAGGAGGCAGAGGTTTCAGTGAGCCAAGATTAAGCCATTGCACTTCTGCCTGGGTAAGAGGAGTGAAACTCTGACTCAAAAAACAAACGAAAAAACCCATCTCCATTTGTAAGAGTTTCTCTGTCCCTATACCAGTCGTAGTGGCTCACCCCTGTAATCCCAGCACTTTGGGAGGCCGAGGCCAGTGGATCACTTGAGCCCAGGAGTTTGAGACCAGCCTGGCCAACATGGCAAGACCCCATCTCTACTAAAAATACAAAAAGTTAGCCGGGCATGGTGGTGTGCACTTGTAGTCCCAGCTACTCGGGAAGCTGAGGCAGGAGAATCACTTGAGCCTGGGAAATTGAGGCTGCAGTGAGTTGTGATTACTATACCACTGCACTCCAGCCTGGACAATGAGCATGAGACCCTGTCCCCCACCCAAAAAAAGAAAGAAAGAACGTGGCAGTCAGCACTCCTGGATCTCTGTGTGTAGTGCCAGTCAGGAGAGGAAGGTACAGGTTTCTCTTTTGTCCCTTCTATCTCAAATTCACATTAGCAGGAGAAATCATTTGTTAAGAATTAATTTTTTTGTACTGTGACCATGGTGAAATATGGTTTGGGGTAACCATTGGTTATTAACCCTTTCACTCCCAGGGACAGCTATTGCTTTCCTGTCTCCTTTTGTGTCTTAAAAATGTCACGTGGCTTTCTGACTGCTGGGGTGCCCAGATTGTCCAGGCTGCCTGTGTAGGCAGCCAACCGCCAGATCAGGGACACCCCAGAATATAGCCAGCCAACTGTCAGACTGGGAACACCCCAGAATAGGACCTGAGAGAGAGAGAAGTGGGGGCTGCATCCCATCTGTGACCAGTGTCTGTCAACCTAAAGTTATCAAAACGGTCAGAATCTAGTTCAAAGAGAGGTCATCAGCATGGAGTTGAGGCCTGCAGCCCAGGACAACTTCCAAGTTGCCTTGACTGCTCCAGACAACAAAAGAGAGGCTCAAGTTTTTTAAAGGAAAGAAAATAACGAATCAGAAGAGGAGGCAATTACAAAAGTTGTTTGTCAGGAATTCTTGTTAGTTTACAGAAATAACCTCAGTTATTTTTATGAATAACATTGGTGATTGACTGTGCATTGTTGAGTGACAGGGTGTATAGCATTTGATGGCAACTTGGTGACAGTGTAGAGCTCCCATAGCAAGTAGCTGCTAGAGGTAATTATTTCACTCAAGTGGGAGAGGGAAGTGACTGCTGTTACATTTTAAATGCCTTTCTGGGTCTCATAATTTAAAGGGACTCACATTCCTTTAAATGAAATGTATTTCTTGGAAGCGGAGGTAAATGGGGTCTCACTGTCACCCAGGCTATAGTGTGGTGGTGTGATCATGGCTCACTGCAGCCTCGACCTCCCCAGGCTTAAGCAATCCTCCCACCTCAGCCTCCTGAGTAGCAGGGACTACAGGTGTACACCACTACATCCAGCTAATATTTGTATTTTTTTTGTAGAGGCGGGATTGCACCGTGTTGCCCAGGCTGGTCTCAAATTCCTGAGCTCAAGCGACCCACCTGCCTCGGCCTCCCAAAGTGCTGGGATTACAGGTATGGGCCACAACATCTGGCCAGATGAAATGATTTTTCTTTTTCTCATGTCCTACCAACCATTGCCAGCTCTTGGGGTGTTATCTAAGACTTTCTTCCCTTGGCTGTTTATGGGAATGGTTGTATCTCTGCACCCTGTTTGGAGAGGCGTCTCATGTCTGTGGTTAAGCCATAAAAGGCTCATTGGTTTTTTTTTTTTTTTTTTTTTTTTTTGAGACGGAGTTTTGCTCTTGTTACCCAGGCTGGAGTGTAATGGCACAATCTTGACTCATCGCAACCTCCGCCTCTTGGGTTCAAGCAATTCTCCTGCCTCAGCCTCAAGTGTAGCTGGGACTACAGGTGTGTGCCACCATGCCCAGCTCATTTTTGTATTTTTAGTAGAGACAGGGTTTCACCATGTTGACCAGGATGGTCTTGACCTCTTGACCATGTGATCCACCTTCCTCAACCTTTCAGAGTTCTGGGATTATAGGCGTGAGCCACCGTGCCCAGCCAAGGCTCATTGGTTTTAAGTCCTAAGAGGCTTAGTGCTTTGGGCTTTAGTCATCTGCTAAGTATACATTTTCTGTAAAAGAAAAAGGAAAAAAATTATTCAAATAAAAGTTCAATATTGCCAGGAATACTTAGTGTTTGTCCCAGAAGAATCTGATAATAAGATATTTGAAAAGATTTTTTTAAAGGAGCTCTATGCCTAGAAATTGGCCTGACCAGAAGCCAATATTCAGACCCTCGTAGGACTTACTGTTCTAAGTCTTCCCTGTTCTGTCGATCTGATCCTGCAACTCCCATGGGAATGTCTCTAGTGCCTGAAACTCCCTTCCTGACACCCTGCTGACTGTGCGTTCACCCAACTCTGTCGCCTCCCTATTGTTGGCACGATTTTGCTGAGGATAACGTGGGACTTTACTGGCTTCTTTGGGGAACTTGAGATCTCCCTACCCTGGCTCCCCTGCAACCTCTTCCTTCCCGTTCCTCCTGTTTCTCCTCTCTTCTTCCATCTTCTCTCCAGTTCTCTCTCTCTTTTTTTTTTTTGAGATGGAGTCTCACTCTGTTGCCCAGGCTGGAGTGCAATGGTGGGATCTCGGCTCACTGCAGCCTTCGCCTCCTGGGTTCAAGCGGTTCTCCTGCCTCAGCCTCCTGAGTAGCTGGGATTACAGGCGTGCACCAGCATGCCAGGCTAATTTTTATATTTTTAGTATAAATGGGGTTTCACCATGTTGGGCAGTCTGGTCTCAAACTCTTGACCTCAGGGGATCCACCCACCTTGGCCTCCCAAAGTACTAGGGTTACAGACATGAGCCACTATGCCCAGCCTCTCCAGTTCTCTTGAATTCTGTTGTGTCCTGCAAGCTCCCATCCTCCATCCTTCTGTCTACCTGGCCAGACTTTTCTCCTTGGCCATCCAGCCCCCTAGTCACTTGAACTTGAGACACCCCTTCTCTTAAGGGACTCGGGGTCTACCCCAAGCAACTACCTGAGGCTGAAAAATAAAAAGAGTGGCTGGAAACAGACTGGATATTTTATCCACGCAGATGGGCATTGGGAACATTGATGTCGCTGCTAGATGTCTCCTTAAACACTGGCCTAAAATGCAGTCCACAGCTTCCCTAAGATTCATCTCTGGTCACAAATATGCCCCCAGACTCTTCCTGGGAGTAAAAGTACATCCTCCCTTTGTGCCTTTGAGATGCAAATTCTCTACCTTGTTTTCTGTGGGATCTGAGAGCCTCTCTTTCAAGGGAAACTTCAGGGAGATGACTCTGAGCAGAAGGAATAAAAAGGAGAGATATTTGGGGAAAAAATGGGCAGATAAGAAAATCTTATGACATTTCCACAAATGTTATTAAAAGCTTTAGCCCTCTCAGCTGGTACTTTGTTCCATCTGCCAAAAACACAACTTGAATCCAGCTAATCTCTCTCTCTGTTTTTATGTTTGTGTCTGTCTTCCTATGCATGTTACAGACAAGTAATATTTTTTGACTTCCGAATGATATTGCCAGAATTAAGTTGTAAAAGAGCTCTATTTAATTGGTCCAGGCGTGGTGGCTCATGCCTGTAATCCCAGCACTTTGGGAGGCTAAGGCGGGTGAATCACTTGAGGGCAGGAGTTTGAGACCAGCCTGGCCAACATGGCGAAACCCCGTCTCTATAAAAATTAGCCAAGTGTGGTGGCACATGCCTGTAATCCCAGCTACTCGGAGGCTGAGGCAGGAGAATCTCTTGAACCTGTTATAGTGAACCGCAGGTTTTTTTTTTTTTTTTAAAGAATCAGTATGTTAATATGTTCAGCTCTCTTATTCTTTAATTCTCTATTTTAAAGTTTAGCTTCTTTGTAATTCCAGTAAACAACCTTCTCCACTAGTTCAAATCAATAGTTCACATCTGTTCCTCCTGGCTCCCAGCTCTGTCCTGACTCATCCCAGTGACCTGCTCCAGTCACCTTCTTTGACCTAGGTCACCCCCAGCTACCTGCTCTGACCCGCCCATAGCCGTCTTTCCCGCCAAAACACCCACCCTGACACTCTTGCTCGGACCCCTGCTCTCTTTAAAAAGCCAGTTGGGATTAGTCTAGCTTGTGTGGTCTAACCCTAGCCATTAGGGGAATGACACAGCAGTAGGGACAACCCCCATCAGGCATAAGTACCCCTTCCCCTTGTCCAAGCCTGCGGCAGCCATCATTGCTCCATCCATACGCCCCTAACCCTTCTGTAGAAGTAAACTGCCTTGCTGAGAGGACATATCTTCGAGTGGTATTTCTTTTGCGGCATCGAAATTTTACTTATAACAAACCTAGGAGGTGGAGGCTACAGCAAGTCAAGACTGTGCCTCTGCACTCCAGCCTAGGCAACAGAGTGAGACCCCGTCTCCAAAAAACAACAACAGAAAAAGAGCTTTATTTAATTGGATTAAGGAAAAATCACTGTTAGTTAAGGGTTCTCTCAGACAAATAAGAACTGACCCAAATGCTTTCCAGATTCATGTGATTTGAGTAATCTTTGGTAAATAAGAATATTATTGACTTAGTAAAAAACAGATATACCTTTAGAGTTGTCAGCATTAAATATAATATAGACACAACTTTTCTTCTACCTAGGTTTACTAGTCAAATAAGTTCATGTTGTCTCTATATTACATTTGTCAGCAAGAAAAATAACTTCAGTGCCAGGCACAGTGGCTCGTGCCTGTAATCCCAGGACTTTGGGAGGCCAAGGTGGGTAGATTGCTTGAGCTCAGGAGTTAGGGACCAGCCTGGAGAACATGGTGAAACCCTGTCACTACAAAAAATACAAAAACCAGCTGGGCATGGTGTCATGTACCTGTGGTCCCAGCTACTTGGGAAGCTGAGGTGGGAGGATCGCTTGAGCCCAGGAGGTGGAGGTTGCAGTGAGCTGAGATTGTGTCACTGCACTCCAGCCTGGGTGACAGAGTGAGACCCTGTCTCAAAGATAAAGAAAAGGAACTTAAGATGACGACTAGGTATTTAATCCTAAGTAATCCACACATAGTTGTTAAGAACAAATAATAGATATAAATGAAACTGCCTTTGCAAAAATTATATTAGTGAGAAAATTATGGCAGTGGGGGAAATATAATCTAGACAGACCACCTCCCCACCCTTGCCTCTAGGTTTCAAGCTGCCTTAATTATTCCTGGGCTTAGGCAGAAATAACTTTGGAAGACATTCGGCTTATAGTTTAAGTGATAAGCCTTTCCCCAAAACTCAGTCACCTTCCTAGGGGAAGGAGGAGAGCCTGACTTCTGCTAAGATGTAAACTGGTCACAAGATATGCAACTTCCCAAATTACTCCTGCAAATCACATCAGTATTGTAGCACCAAAGATTGGCCTTTTGAGATACCTTTTCAGGTTTTTTGCGTGTCTGACACGGACAGGATCCACCAACCAATGATGGCTCCGTCTGTACCCACCCACTGCTCCTGCGGCCCCACCCAGAAGGGACTCAACTCAAGAGGACCACCTATGATTTCATCTCCATCCCAACCGATCAGCAGTAAGCACCCATTTCCTAGTCACTCCCACCCTTCTCCGAAAGTGCCTTTGAAAAAGGTTACTGTGAGCCTTCTACGAGATTGATTTGAGTAATAACTTCTTCTCCTGCATGACATAGCCAGGCCCACAACAAATAAACTCTTTCTTCTCTCTTTCTTTCTTTTTTTTTTTTCTGAGACAGAATTTCAGTCTGTTGCCCAGGCTGGTGTGCAGTGGCTCGATCTCAGCTCACTGCAACCTCTGCCTCCCAGATTTAAACAATTCTCCTGCCTCAGCATCCCAAGTTAAGTTATTATTTTCCCAGCAGCTCTTCCATGCCAGGCACTGTTCTGAGTCATTTCAGCATCATGATTTTCCTTGGAGGTGTCATTGCTAGACCCATTTTATGGGCGAGGATACTCAGGCTCAGAGTAAATAAGGAACTTGTTCAAGTGAAATTAAGGTTATTAAGGTTAAGGATAAGTTACTAAGAGTTAAGAATAAATTAATGATTCTTAATTTCTTGTGAAATTAAAAAATTCTAGCATCGTGTAGACAGACAAATTTATGAATATGCAATTTTATAATTTTTAGAAACGTATATTTTTTCATAGCTCAGTTTTTCTTTTTACATCAATTAAACTCCTTTTTTTTTTTTTTTTTTTTTTGGAGATGGATTCTCACTCTGTAACCCAGGCTGGAGTGCAGTGCAGTGGCACAATCTCAGCTCACTGTAACCTCCACCTCCCAGGTTAGAGCAATTCTCCTGCCTCAGCCTCCTGAGTAACTGGGACTACAGGCGCACGCCACCACACCCAGCTAATTTTTGTATTTTTAGTAGAGATGGGGTTTCACTATGTTGGCCTTGATGGTCTCGACCTCTTGACCTTGTGATCTGCCTGCCTCAGCCTCTCAAAGTGCTGGGATTACAGGTGTGAGCCACCGTGCCTGGCCTGACAGTTTGTCACTGTGGCATGGGACATGTTTACTAACACACTCAAATATCTGGAGTTCCTCAGTGCTAAGAAGCCAAGAGTAGACAGACATATATTCAGCAAGTACGCTTCAGTGTTTTATCTTATTTGGAAAAGATCTAGGTATGCAATGAAAAGATCTAGGTATACAACTTAGCAAAACCCTGAGTATAAGTTACCAAAGAGATTTGGGAAACTATTTTTGGTAGACATATTATAAACCATAATCATTGTTAAAAGTTCATTTATATACTTTTATCCTATTTTTGTAACTGCCTGACAGGATCTTCCTGCCTGCTTCACAAATGAAGAGCACGACATTGCAGTAAAGAAAGAGTTTAATTGGCTGGGTGCAGTAGCTCATGCCTATAATCCTAGTACTTTGGGAGGCCAAGGTGGGTGGGTGGATTTCCTGAGCTCAGGAGTTCGAGACCAGCCTGGACAACATGGTGAAACCACATCTCTACTAAAAATCAAAAAAATTAGCTGAGTATGGTGACAGGCCCCTGTAATCCCAGCTACTCAGGAGTCTGAGGCAGGAGAATTGCTAGAACCTGGGAGGTGGAGGTTACAGTGAACCGAGATCATGCCAGTGCACTGCAGCCTGGGTGACAGAGCAATGCTCCATCTCAAAAAAAAAAAAAAAAAAAAGACATGCAGCATTAAGATGCGTCTCTGTTGAGAAAAAAAGGAGAGTAATTTGGTTCATGTTTGAAGTTTCTGTAAAAGCAATTTTAGAATGAAAAAGGAGAATAAATGAAGGACAAAAACTGAATGGAGCCAGGCATGGTGGCATGTGCCTGTAGTCCCAGCTACTCAAGAGGCCAAGGCAAGAGTATTGCCTAAGCCCAGGAGTTCGAGACCAGCTGGGGCAACGTAGTGAGAGTGTCTCAAAACAAAAATAAAATGAAAAACCTGAATATATGTAGAAAGGTAGAGAGAGAATCTTGTGTGATCAAGTTGGCTAAAATTGAATCAATTTATTATAAAGGATGTCAAAAATGAGCCTTGATATCAAAAGTACAATCCAAAACTAAAGTTTCATCTTCTCTGTTAAAATTACAAAGTTTTATTTGTAATTTATTATTGGACTTGTCTTGATAAAATATTATGGAAGGTTTTTCTTTACCTTCTGTGTAATCTGCACAGGAAATCTAGAATTTGCTTAGGTGGAAAAAGATTTGCATCTTATCAGAATAATATCCTGTGTTTCATGTTGTCTTTATCAGGTCTTTGATGACTTAAGAAGACTCAGTCTTCTCTATTAAAAGAGCTGAGCTTTAAAACAATAACTATATACCTTTCTGTAATTACCTCTGAAATCTTCCAGCACGTTGGTGAAATGGATAACTGAGTAATGTTTTACAGTGACCTGTGATCCTATTTAATAAAAAAAATTAGTCTTTTGACTTAAAAAAAATTTTGTCTTTCTTAAATTTTTTTTTTAGAGATGAGGTCTCCTCCTGTATTGCCCAGGCTGATCTCGAACTCCTGGGCTCAAATGATCCTCCTGCCTTGGCCTCCCAAAGTGCTGGGATTGTAGGCATGAGCCACTCAGCCCAGCTATTTTTGGCATTTTTGACAACTTTGCGAAATCAAACTCTAAGTGAAATCTTTCTGACCTTGAACTAATTTTGGAATTTTCCTAAAGGCCCCTAAAAAGCCAAAAAGGACTTGTCTTTCTTCTTATAAAAATAAACTTGTTAAATTAATTAGGGTTATTTGGTACATTAAATTACATGGGAAGCATTGTCAAAAAAGAAGTGATGCTGGCTGGGCATGAAGGCTCACACCTGACATCCCAGGACTTTGGGAGGCCAAGGCGGGTGGATCACCAGGTCAGGAGATTGAGACCATCCTGGCTAACACGGTGAAACCCTGTCTCTACTAAAAATACAAAAAATTAGTTGGGCATGGTGGCAGGCACCTGTAGTCCCCATTACTTGGGAGGCTGAGGCAGGAGAATTGCTTGAACCCGGGAGGTGGAGGTTGCAGTGAGCCGAGATTGTGTCACTGCACTCCAGCCTGGGCGACAAAGCAAGACTCTGTCTCAGGAAAAAAAAAAAAAAAAACAAAAACAAGTGATACGCAACCTTCTTTATGTTATATTTGCATGTATTTATGTTATAATGTGTTGCAGAAATTGTATGAAGTTCCTAGAGATCTGATGGGCCCTGATATAATGTTGTCAGTCATAATTCCAGTTACTATCTTAAAATGTATGTTACAGAAGTAACTGGATTTCTTTCTCAATTGTATTATAATGAATTCTTATCCTTTAACCATGGCCATTTAAAGTCTTTTGTCATCCATGGACAGTTAATTGTTTCATTCTGATGCATTCCTAACAACTTTTGCAAACAACTATAATATGAACCCCAGTGTTGATATGGTTTCTTTGCATGGTTGCCCTGCTGATGAGTAAGGAGAGTCACTTCCTGGCGGGCCCAGGAACCTCAAGAAAGTTCGCATTTGTATTCAAGGAGATTCATGGAGAAAACAGACAAGTACACATTCCTGATGACTCTAAAATCATACCCTTGAACTTGCAGAACACTAATGGAAAAACTGATTCATTCATGAAATTGCTAACTAAAGATAAAGCAAAACAAGAATTAATTATGTCGGACCAGATGACCTGATGAAGATGATTATAATTTTTTTTTTTTTGAGACAAAGTTTTGATCTTGCTCCCCAGGCTGGTGTGCAAAGGTGCATTCTTGGCTCACTGCAACCTCTGCCTCCTGGGTTCAAGCGATTCTCCTGCCTCAGCCTCCCAAGTAGCTGGGATTACAGGCCTCCGCCACCATGCCCAGCTAATGTTTTCTATTTTTAGTAGAGACGGGGTTTCACTATGTTGGCCAGACTGGTCTCAAACTCCTGACCTCAGGTGATCCACCGCCTCAGCCTCCCAAAGTGCTGGAATTACAGGTGTGAGCCACAGAGCCCAACTAATGATTATAATTCTTATAACTTCTTGTTTAGGAACATTTCTGGGTCTTTAATGTTTTTTCTCTTTTTTTTCTTAAGCTAACTATAACTTACAGCAATCTGGTAAATTATACCTTCGTAAACAGAAATGAAACATTTATCCTTTTTTCTCTACCTGATTCCTGGAGAATTCAGAAACTCTTATTGACTATTCTTATTTTCATGATTATATAGTTACTTTCATAAATTTGGTGAGAATCTATTCTTTTTATAACAAAGGCACAATTGAGAACCTTAATTATATTACTATGACATTCACTAGAATGTCAAATATGAAAATGTACATATAATCAGATATGATCAGACAGTTTTAAGGAACTAAGGTTGACTTTATGGAGCCAAAAAGTCAACCTTGTACTTTGCTTATGTGTTTGCCTTACAGATGAGTAAGAAATGTCACTTCCTGGCAGACCCAGGTATCTCAGGTATTTTGGGGACAACAAGAAAAGAATAATTCATCGAAGTCTATAGATATTGCAGGCAAAGTTGAAACAAGCCAGACAAGTTCTCTTTGTATTCTTGAGACGTTTGTAAAGTCTGACCTGAGATTCCTTATTAAAAGTTCCAGCAAAGCAGACTTAAAAACACTACTTTTGTTGCACTTAATCAGAGCAAGTATAATGAGACTAGACTTATTTTTCAAATTAGTCTTTACTTTGACTATCTTTGGTAGACATGGGGGTGACAGAGAGAAATATTATGTTTTAGCAAAAAACTGTCGTGCACCTGTGATTAGATTCTAGTTCTGTTCATTGTCTTTGAAGTTTTGTTATTTACCAGCAAACTGGATGGAATCTCAAATCCCAGTCTCCTCCAATATCTGGTTGTGCCTCTCCAAACTAACATTCCAATTTTTTTCCCAACCCTTCTGACTTGGAATCACTGAGAACAAAAACTGCCCTTTTCATGAAGCTGCAAAAGCTGAAGCTGGTTAAATTGATATCAACTTCAGAGTGTTGCTGAAAAGAGTCAGACTCTTTGAGTGATAATCAAATCAAACATCAATCAAATACGTTTAAGAAATACATTGGTTTGGTCCAGAAAGATATGACAACTCAAAGCAGGAGCTTCCAGGCTAGATAAATTGAAACATTTTCTGGTTGACAATTGATTGAATTTGTCTAAAGACCTGGGATGATAGAAAGGAAATGTTCAGGTTAAGATAAAAGATTGTGGAGAAATGAGGTTCTTTTGAAATCTTATGGTGGCTGCCCTTAGAGACAATAGATGACAAATGTTTCCTATTCCGATCTTTAAAAAGTGCTAGACTCTTGGTTAATCTCTTCAGGATTGGGAGGTCCTGGAAGAAAAAGATCTAGCTTTGTTAATAGAGATTCTTCAGGGCCATTTCAAAATATGGCAAAGAAATGTTTTGGGCTAAAATATTCTGACTTTCTTTTTTGTCACATTATGCCAGAGTCAGATTGGAAAGTAAGTCACAATATATAGGGTTAAATAAAACCCATCTGATGAGAATTTGTGGTTTGTAGGGGAATTACCCCTTTGTACTTTCTAAAGTATAATAATTCATTTGGAATTTCCTTTTGTATGAGGAATAAGGAAGGGATTCAGCACTATTTCTTTTCCCCAGTGGGCTAGCTTATTATTCCAGATATTTATCTAAAAATCTCTCTTGGCTGGGTGCTGTGGCTCACACCTGTAATCCCAGCATATTGGGAGGTCAAGGCATGAGGATTGCTTGAGCTCAGGTGTTTAAGACCAGCCTCATCAACCCAGTTAGACTTGATCTCTACTAAAAATAAAAAAAATTACCGGGGCATGGTGGCACGCACCTATAGTTCCAGCAATTAATGAAGTGTGGTCATTCATCTGGGGTAATATCCAAGGTTCCTTGCCTCAGGCCAAGGAAGTAGAGGAAGCAGACACACACAGGAGTGAGTATAAGAGCAGAGGTGTAATAGGTGAAAGAAAGAGAATAGCTGTCTCTCCTGCAGAGAGAGAGAGGCTCCTGAGTGGGTCATCTGGTTCTGTGATGGAATGCATGGGGCTTTATAGACGAGCTTGAGGAGGCCAGTGTCTGATTTACACAGGGCTTGAGATTGTTCCAACTGGGTGTGCTGTTTGCATAGCACTAAGAAGCTGGCCATCCTACCCTAATCTTTTATTATGCAGATGGAGTCTCTACCTGGCCGGCGTCATGTTGCCTGCTTTTTTACTGCACATATAGGGACAAAGAAAAGGGAAGATGGAGCCTCCACGGTGACCATGCCTGGCCTCCAGGCAGCCTTTTCCTGTTGGCACAGCAGCGGCATTCCCCGTGCAAGATCCCAGCGTGCTTATCTACGTTTGCGGCTTGGCTTTTCAGGCTGCTTTTGTTAGAAAAGAAAGGATTTGGGAACTGCTCTTTATTAAAAGGGAAACCTTGCCAAAGACTCTCTTACCCTCACTAAATGCCTAAATAATTTCTTTCTAGTTCCTGTATCATTAGGAGGCTGAGGTGGGAGGATTGCTTGAGCCTGGGAGGCTGAGGCTGCAGTGAGCTTGACATGCCACTGTGCTCCAGCCTAAGTGACACAGCCAGACACTGTCTCAACAAAACAAAAAAACAAAAGACAAAAAAAAAAAAAACCCTAAAAATCCATCTTATTTCTCACTGCATTGAAATGCCATTTTTATCATAAACTTCATTCTCACTTGTTTTAATCTATTCTTGGACTCTATATTATTCTTGGACTGTAGTTTAATCTATTCTTGGACTCTGTATAACAGTCTACTCCACTGTTAGACGAGACTCTAATGGTCTTATCTTGTTAGAGTAGGTAGTTTGGCAGACATGAGCAGGGCAGGAGAGCACCCCCACCTCCTCCACAACTACCTCAGGAATATCAGGCAACCATCTTGCTGAAATAATAATTGGTCACAACTGGTGCCAGGAAAAGGCAGTCTCCCAATCGACAGAAACACCAGAAGCTGGTGATCTGCAGCTTCCCATTAAGATCTCAGGAGTTGGGCCAGCAGAATTCAGGATCAGTGCTTCCTGGAGAACATCTGTCTTTCTTCATCACTAGCAATTGATATGCACTGAACAGCTGTTCGGCAAAAAAAGGCTAGAACAAGTGATAGTATCAGTACTTTAAGACAGGGGTCCCCAAAGCCTGGGCCGAGGACAGGTCTCTTACACCTGCCCGTACACCAGGAGGGGAGCGGTGGGCAAGCAGGCATTACCACCTCTATTAGTCCGCTTTCATACTGCTGTAAACTGTGAGGTTTACCTGAGACTAGGTAATTTATAAACAAAGGAGATTTAATGGACTCACAGTTCCACATAGCTGGGGAGGCCTCTGGGAACTTACCGGTAGAAGGAGAAGCAGGTACTTTCTTCACAAGGCTGCAAGAAAGACAGAGAAAAGCCCAGAGAAAATGGTCACTTATGAAATGATCAGATCTCATGAGAACGCCCTAACGATCACAAGAACAGCGTGGGGGAACCACCCCCATGATCCAGTCACCTCCCACCAGGTCTCCCCCTCAACACCTGGGGATTACAGTTCAGGATGAGATTTGGGTGGGGACACAATGCCTAACCATATCATTTTGCTTCTGGCTCCTCCCAAATCTGATGGCCTTTTCACATTTCAAAACCAATCATGCCTTCCCAACAATTCCCCAGAGTCTTAATTCATTCCAATATTAACCCAAAAGTTTAAGTCCAAAGTCTCATCTGAGACTAAGCAAGTCCCTTCTGCCTGTAAAGTCAAAAGCAAGTTAGTTACTTCCTAGATACAATGAGGTACAGGAATTGGGCAAATGTTCCCATTTCAAATGGGAGAAATTGACCAAAACCAAGGGGCCACAGGTCCCATGCAAGTCTGAAATCCAGCAGGGCAGTCATTAAATCTTAAAGCTCCAAAATAATCTTCTTTGACTCCATGTCTCATATCCAGAACTCGCTGATGCAATGGGTGCGCTCCTATGGCCTTGGGCAGCTTTACTCCTGTGGCTTTGCAGGGTACAGCCCACCCCTCTCCGACGGCCGGCTGCTTTTACAGGCAGGCTTTGAGTGTCTGTGGCTTTTCCAGGCCCACAGTGCAAGCTGCCAGTGGATCTACCATTCTGGGGTCTGAAGGATGCTGGCCCTCCTCTCATAGCTCCCCTAGGCTGCCTGAGCTCCACCTCCTGTCAGGTCAGTGGCGGCATCAGATTCTCACAGGAGCAGGAACCCTATTGTGAACTGCACATGTGAGGGATCTAGATTGTGTGCTCCCTGTGAGATTCTAACTAATGCCTGATAATCTGAGGTGGAACAATTTCATCCCGAAAGCATTCCCCCTCATCCCACCCCAACCTGGGGTCCGTGGAAAAATTGTCTCCCATGAAACCGGTCCCTGGTGCCAAAAAGTTAGGGAGCACTGCTCTAAGAAACCAGTTCCAACTTCCTTACACAGAAAACTTGAAATAGCCATATAAGGATAGTCAGAGGGTGGAAAAGCTGCTTAAGAGGCTGTTGTCTCCTGGCCCTTCTCCCTGAGATTCTGCGGTTTTATGCAACAAGATCAAGACGGTTTCCATCGCTCATAGATGTTTACTGATACCGCAGAGCTAAGATTTAGTGAGCATCACCTGATGCCTGACCTGGGCTAGGGGTCTTATAAATCTCACCGGATCCTGATATATAAGTTTTATTATACATCTCTTTCCCATTTTTATACTTTTTAAAAAGTGCAAAACAATATATTTTGGGGAGAAAGGATCCAGAGCAATAAAGAAAGATATAGAAAATGAAACTCTGACAAAGCCACCCACAGAGTTAAACTCTCTTGCAATTTTTTTTTCACTTAGTACTGTATCTGGGGTAGGTGCTGTGGCTCACGCCTGTAATTCCAACACTTTGGGAGGCCGAGGGGGATGGATCGCTTGAGTTCAGAAGTTTCAGACCAGCCTGGACAACATAGCTAGACCCTGTTTCTACAAAAATCAGCCCGGCATGGTGGCACGCCCCTGCAGTCCCAGCTGCCCAGGAGGTTGAGGCAGGCGGATTGCCTGAGCCTGGGAGGATGCCTGAGCCTTGATGCTGCAGTGAGCCTTGATTGCGCCACGGCACTGTAGCCTGGGTGACAAAGCAAGATCCTGTCTCAAAACAGAAACCAAAACAAGCAAAAAAGAAAATATCTCTGCATCAGATCTTATTCTTTTTATTTTATTATTTTTTTTAGAGATGGAGTTTCACTCTTGCCCAGGTTGTAGTGCAATGATGTGATCTTGGCTCAGTGCAACCTCCACCTCCCGGGTTCAAGTGATTCTCCTGCCTCAGCCTCCAAGTAGCTGAGATTACAGGCACCCGCCACCATGCCTGGCTAATTTTTGTATTTTTACTAGAGACGGGGTTTCACCATGTTGGCCAGGGTAGTCTCAAACTCCTGACATTAGGTGATCTGCCCACCTCAGCCCCCCAAAGTGCTGGGATTACAGGTGTGAGCCACCGCGCCCAGCAGATCTTATTCTTTTTAACAGCAGGATCAGATTCCATTGGATCGATATATCACTTCTTAATTCACCATTTCCTATTTGCCTCTTGATGGCTGTTTCCAATTTTGGCTACTGTAAAAGCGCTGTGGTAAACATCCTTTTACGTGTATCTGCAATAAACATCCTTGTACATGTCAAGAGTTTAAGAGACGTTCCTAGAGATGAAATGGCTGGTTCAAAAAGTACGCAGATGTAAATATTGTAATAGTTCTTGATCAACTGCTTTCCAAATGTTTATGTTTTCAGTACATTTTCTAGTTAAGGGCTCTCAGGGCTTGTAAACTAAGAGTTGTCTTTCCTGTCTGAGCCTTAGAGTAACTGATTCTATAATGATTACAGAACAATGAAACGATGAGCCCCTCAGGACAGGATTTCAGTCTTCTTTTATTTTGCTGTCAAATGCATGCCAGGTGTGTTCAGCCACAACCCGAATTGCTCTCTGCCTGGCTGTGTGATTCTCCACTACTCAAAGGCTTCTCCAGCCCAGCTCTGTTGGCTCCCTGGAAGCTGCTGGCAGATGGCCTGGGGCCTGTCAATGAGCCTTTGTGAACATAATCAGTTTGCAGAACCAAGGGAGTGAGGTGTCCTGATTGGTTTTCTGCCTTCCATCACACCAGAAATTGTAAACTCATGATGTCATTGGAGACATCGGGGAGAGGTATTCTCAACATGTAAAGAATCATAAAACTAGAATTTCTAAAGAAAGGGCCTAAAAGCTCTGGGAAAGTAAATCATTTTGGCAACAACATGATCTCAGACCAGTCTCTGGAATGCCACAGAACTTTTTGCATAGGTTATAAACTAGAGTTCAGCAGAAGTTCTGTTCTATAGAGGTGCAGTTCAGCCTAGTGGGGCATAGGAAATAGCCCTTTTATGTGTGGTCAGTCTGGACATTGGGTCTTTCCAAACCCTGACTCAATTACAGGTGGCAGCCCAGTGTAGCTAGGTAATCTATTGATAGCTGACAATTTCACATATAAAATGAAATTTTAATTGGGAGGCTGAGTCAGAAGAATCACTTAAGCCCAGGAGGTCAAGGCTGTAGTGAGCTATGATCTCACCACTGCATTCCAGCATGGGTGATAGAGCAAGATCCCTTCCCTAAAACTTAAAGATTCAATTACTTTCTCAAATTATTATCAACCAGCACAGGAATACCTTAAGGAAGATTAAGCGAAGTAAAAGGAACGTGGCATACTTAAATCAGGTCCGTTTACCCAAAATATAACCAATAGCTCCATTTATGTCTGTCTGTTAACCGTGTCCATCAATGACACAGTGCTGGGACTGCCCAGGAAGGCCCCTCCCTTATTTTCTGAAGGGGAAACGGAATGGATTCTGTTACCCGATCTTCTTCTCCCAAATAGGATAATTGACTATGCTGTGTCAAGTAAGACTGGAAGACTCTGAAGATTTAAAGATAATTCATCCATTCAAATAAAATTATCCAACCTGTGTGACAAACACATGGGCCTGGATTTTCCCATTTTGGGTGGGTGACCGCAAAGCATGGCAAAACTTCCAAATAAAATAAGGAATGCATTTGCAAAGCATGTTCATAAATATAATTGAGAGAACCAAAGCTTGGTTTCCAGAAACAGTTACCCCAAGGATAATAGGAATTTGTTTTGCAGTTTGTATAGACAATTGGACATATAGGCTTGGAGTTAGATGAGAATTCCCTAATGCACAGCTGTAGATTGATTCACATCTGCTTAGATGATCCTACATCATCTGAGTTCAGCCAGTTTCTACCTATATTCTAATTTTTCCAGTGCAATTGCAAAACCTCAAATATTATGTGACCCAATAAACGGGCTTGTCCAAATACATAGACTCTTAAAATGATTAAGAGAATCCCAGAATCCAGGACCATTTATCCTTATTTTAATGTTCTGAACATCATGACCCTCACACCCAGTTACAAACCGGGTTCCTGTGAGTACTGTCTGTCTAAATCAATTCTACCATCTGACCAAACTTTGAACTGAAGTGGCTTTATGGAGTGCGATAGGTGGCAGCACCAACAATTTCACTTGAAGTTACGCTAGTTATTCTTCTACTGTCGATGATGTCAATTAACAGTTGAGATTATGATTAATCCCAACCAAAACTCAGGGAACTAGTGGGACATAAAAACCTCCAGAGATGTTTTGGGGCCCTGAGAACACAGATCTGTAACCAAGTACCCCTTTTTCTAAGAAATGGTTTATTTTTTTCTCTCTTCTTTTTCTTCCTTTTCCCCACTTCCTACTTTAGGTCTTTAGAAATGCAAAAATAACCAGCCTGGCCAAGATGGTGAAACTCCGTCTCTCCTAAAAAAATTTAAAAATTAGCTGGGCGTGGTGGTAGGCACTTATAATCCTAGCTTCTCTGGAAGCTGAGGTAAGAGAATCACTTGAACCTGGGAGGTGAACGTTGTAGTGAGCTGAGATTGTGCCACTGCACTCCAGCCTGGGTGACAGACACTACATCTCAAAAGAAAAAAAGAAATACAATAATAGCCTATTACCTCCCCTTCATCAACCATTTCCTACAGGGCAAATTCATCTAAGTATGTGCTTAGACGCTCATAGTTATTGATTTAGAGCAGAACGCTCACCCACCAGGAGGTTTCCTCCAGAGGTAACAATCAATTTATAATCCAAAGTCCCGCTGCAAAACTCTCTCCCCACTGGAAATGTCAGTCCAACTGCCTGGTAGGTAAGACACTAAGCTGGCACAAGGACCACCCCCCACCTGCACACCTCCTCCCGTGCCTTTTAAAAGTGCCCACGTTCTGCTCCAAGAACAAAGCAGTACCCTTAAGGCAGGAAGCCTATACTTCCTCCCCTAAGCTGGCTTTGGGTGCCCTTTTTCATATTAACTGGTCTCTGTCCCCTGATATTAGTTCGACCATCTAATTGAAGCTTGAGCGCCACACTGACCAATTCTACCCATTCTCTTTGTGTTCTCCTGCCAGCATTAACATGACTTTTACCACTGCTACTTATAAACAAGTGGGCTGATATGTCCCTATCAATTCTACTCTGTTCTACCACAAAGGGTTGAAGCTTTCTATTTTTTCATTTGTTTCCAGTAGGTTTGTAATTGCTCATTGAAGCATTTTTAGGACGACTGTTTTAAAATCTTTGTCAGATAGTTCTAATATCTTAGCATTGGCCTCTGTTGATTGTCTTTTTTCATTCCGTTTGAGATCTTCCTGGTTCTTGCTGTGATGAGACGTAGTCTCGCTCTGTCTCCCAGGCTGGAGTGCAGTGGTGTGATCTCAGCTCACTGCAATCTCTACCTCCCAGGTTCATGCGATTCTCTGGCCTTAGCCTCCCGAGTAGCTGGGATTACAGGTGCGTGCCACCACACCTGGATAATTTTTGGTATTTTTAGTGGAGACAGGGTTTCACTGTGTTAGCCAGGATGGTCTCAATCTCCTGACCTCATGATCCGCCCACTTCGGCCTCCCAAAGTGCTAGGATTGCAGGCATGAGCCACTGCGCCTGGCCGAATATTTTTTTTAATGGAAAATTTATTGTTTATTAAGAATGTCAGGTTTTGAAACTAGAAGCAGTAAAGCACATGAAAAGTTTAAAATATAAATTTCAGAGAACTCTTATAGCAGCAAAAAAGCAGAATAAAGAAAAACTTAAAAACACAGGCACAGCCTTTTCCTGTTACTGTGCCATAATTAACATCAAGTAGCCAACCAGTTTTTCCCCAGAAAATTATGTTCTCTGCCTCCTGAACCACAGATTTTCAACTGGCCCTTCTTAGGAAAAAAAAAAAAATTCCAATATATGCAAAGGCATCAACAATTGGGAATAAACCAGTAGCTTCTTAATTCAACCCTGTCAGACAATGGAAACAAAGATTAAAGCATATAATGGCCATTTGGCAAACAGAGTCAGGAAAATGACCCAGGGTTTCAGCTACTGTCCCAAATTTGTTCTCTCTCTCCCAAATCCTCTGCACTGTCATCTCCAAAAATCAAAACCAACAGCCACATAACCAACGTTGGAAACACATGAAATATCTGTATGGCTTTCCCCTTCTAAAACTTTGATCAAGGCCTTTTTATTTAGCAGATTTGTTTCTTTTAACATTTGACTATAATGGCAAAAATGATACAGATCATGTAATATCTGTTTTCCCAGCACAGCCAGACAGAAAAGAAGGTTGAATTGGAATAAGAAAAAAATCATTTTGTGGGAGTCCTAAATGTACCACATTCTACTTTTGAGATGTGTGGCAATATAGATTACTTATTGTTTATAAATAAACTTAAGAGGCTTAGAACAGCCAGGTCGGGTGGTTCACACCTGTAATCCCAGCACTTTGGGAGGCTGAGGCAAGCAGATCATCTGAAGTCGGGAATTCAAGACCAGCTTAGCCAACATGGAGAAACACCATCTCTACTAAAATACAAAATTAGCTGGGCATGGTGGTGCATGCCTGTAATCCGAGCTACTCGGGAGGCTGAGGCAGAAGAATCGCTTGAACCTGGGAGGTGGAGGTTGTGGTGAGCCGAGATCGCGCCATTGCACTCCAGCCTGGGCAACAATAGCTAAATTCTGTCTAAAAAAAAAAAAAAAAAAAAAAAATAGAAAACAGAAATTAAAAAAGAAAGAGTTTTCCTGGAAGGCATATCATCATTCAGTTTGAAATCTTGTATTTATAGAGTTAAATAATCACCTTTTATGTTTGGGTGTGGTGGCTTACACCTGTAATCCCAACACTTTGGGAGGCTGAGGCAGGTAGATCACCTGAGGTCAGGAATTTGAGACCAGTCTGGCCAACATGGCAAAACCCCATTTCTTCTAAAAATACAAAAATTAGTTGGTGTGGTGGTGGGCGGCTATAATCCCAGCTACTTGGAGCTGCTTGAACCTGGGAGGTAGAGGTTGCAGTGAGCCAATATCATGTCATTGTACTCCAGCCGGGGTGACAAGGGCAAAACTCTGTCTGAAAAATAAAAAATAAAAATTGTCTTTTACAAAAATGGTTGGCTCATTTGAAACCATCCAAAAGAAAGTGTACGTTTTGGAAAAACAAATACACTGCTGTTAAGCATCAAATTATAATTTGTCAATTTGGGATGCTGACTCTTAATACAATATAAAACAAGTTCAATTTAAAACCGTGTTCAATTAGGCTGAGCAGGTGGGGAGAGGCACCCACTGGAGGGGATGCAGGGTGAGTGCGCCAGGCCACCTGAGGAATGGCAGAGACAGTGGGCAACTGAAGGGAGTGAGAAGGAGATGCGAAGGGGGATGAGGGCTGTGCTGTTGAACTTCAAGGACGGTGACACCAGGTGCACAGGAGAGTCCCTGGGGCTGTGACTGCTGATGTGAAGGCTCCCGCTGAAGGAACTGTGATAAGTGTTTTCTGATTGGTCCATGGACATTTGGAGCATTAGACTATGAGTCTGAATCTTACTTAAATATGTGTTTTAGCTTGCTCCCTCTGATACCATTCTGACAGGGTTGGAGGAGCTACATCATCACGGGCAGATGGGGGTATAGGTCTAGGTATAATCGCCAGATGGATTCTTCTTGTGTGCTGCACAGACAAAACCAGTTCATGGAGACAGCAGCATTGCAGTAGAGAAAGAGTTTAATTAATGCAAAGCTCACCAAGCAAAAGGATGGAAGTTTATTATTCAAATGAGTCTCCTGAAGAATTCAGAGGCTAGGGATTTTATGGAAAATTTGGCAGGGAGGGGGCTAAGGAATGGCTGCTGCTGATTCGTTGGGGATGAAATCACAGGGGTGTGAAAGAGTCCTTGCACTAAGTCAGCCTCTGGGTAGTGGCCACCGACTGGGTGAGTCCTGACTCATGGGTCCAGGTAGAGTCAGTTGTTCCCAGAACTAAAAAGCCTGAAAAACATCACAAAAGACTAATCTGAGGTTCTATGGCAGGGATGTTATCTGTAGAAGTGACTAGGGAAGTCATAAATCTTGTGACCTCTGGCTCCATCACTCCTAAGCAGTAAAGGATTATAGGAAAGCCACCTTAGGAACCATGGCTGGTTATTATTTAACTACACCTGCATGTTAGCAAAATGCAGGCCCCTCTCATCATCCTCATCTTGTGGACTTTCATTAGTCTTACAAAGGCTGCTTTGGTCGCTGAACAAGGAGATCAGTTTTATGGAGGGCCTAATGTTAAACTGTAAACTAAATTCCTTCCATGTAGCTTGGTCTACACTCAGAAATGACTGAGGACGGCCAGTCTGTAAGGCTAGAAGCAAGATGGACCCAACCAGGCTAAACTTCTCTCACTCTCTAATTTTTGCAAAGGTGATTTCACGCACTCCTCACTCAGCCAATGTTGGTTCTCAAGGGTGGGGACTCATTACTGCTGGGGAGGGACAATGGTTTCCACTGACACTTCTCTGGCTGGCAGGGATCAGAATTCCTAGTTACTGCTCCCCACTTGGTCTCTACTGATACTGAGTTTTGGGATAGGCTTGTTACCCCTGGGTCATGGTGAAAGTCCTTATTCTTTTTTTTGGAGACAGGGCCTTGCTCTGTTGCCCAGGCTGGAGTACAGTGGTACAATCTCAGCTCACTGCAACCCTGACCTCCTGGACTCCAGCCTCTGGAGTAGCTGGGACTACAGGCATGCACCACCATAGCAGCTAATTTTGTTAAATTTTTTTAGAGAGGGGGTCTCATTCTGTTGCCCAAGATGATGTTGAATTTCTAGATTCAAGCAATCTTCCTGCCTTGGCCTCTCGAAGGGCTGGGATTACAGGTGTGATCCACCTTGCCCAGCCCCTGTGATTTCTTTTAATCAAGAGTTTTAAACGTTTTGACAGTTTTGACAACTTTCTCAAATTGAAATCTAAATGAAGTCTTTTTGACCTATAACTCACTTTGGGATTTTACAGAGATATTAAACTAATTAGGCTTATTTGATATGTTAAATTGCATAGGAAGCATAGCTGAAAAAGAAGTAGCCAGGCACAGTGGCTCACGCCTGGAATCCCAGCACTTTGGGAGGCCAAGGTGGGAGGATTACTTGAGCCCAGGAGTTCAAGATCAGCCTGCGAAACATGGCAAGACCCCATCTCTAAATATTTAAAAAAGAAAGAAGGAAAGAAAGAAAAGTGATGTTTAATCCAGGCTGGAGTGCAGTGGTGTGGTCTCAGCTCACTGCAACCTCTGCCTCCCGGATTCAAGCGATTTTCCGGCCTCAGCTCCCTGAGTAGCTGGGATTACAGGCATCTGCAACTATGCTCAGCTAATTTTTTTGGATTTTTAGTAGCAACTGGGTTTCACCATGTTGGCCAGGCTGGTCTCAAATTCCTGACCTCGTGATCTGCCCACCTCAACAAAGCGCTGGGATTACAGGTGTGAGCTACTGCACTCAGCCAATGTATGTTATTCTTATGAATGTTCCACAAATTTATGAAATTCCTAGAGATCTAATATGTCCTGGTATAACGTTATCAGTCTTTTTTTTGTGTGTGTGATGGAGTCTCACTCTGTCACCCAGGCTGGAGTGCAGTGGTGCAATCTCAGCTTACTGCAACCTCCACCTCCTGGGTTCAAGCCATTCTCCTGTCTCAGCCTCTCAGGTAGCTGGGATTAGAGGTGCCCACCACCACACCCAACTAATTTTTTATTGGAGATGGGGTTTCACCCTGTTGGCCAGGCTGAGCCAATGGGTTCTTACTGCTCGCTGCACAAACAAAATCAACTCACTCAGACCATGGCATTGCAGTAAAGAAAGTTTAATTGATACGAGGCTGGCCATGCCACATGGGAGATGAAGTTATTACTCAAATCAATCTCCCCAGAGGCTTGGAGGTTGGGGGTTTTCAAAGATAGTTTGGTGGGCAGACAGGCAAAGTAGGGGGAATGCTGATTGACTGGGTTGGAGATGAAATCACAGGAAATTGAAGCTGTCCTCTTATGCTGAGTCAGTTCCTGGGCGAAGGCCACAGGACTGGTTGGTGGGTCCAGGTGGGGGCATCTGGTGTCAGAAATGCAAAAACTTGAAAAGCCATCTCAAAAGGCCAATCAGGCCACGTGCAGTGGCTCAGGCCTGTAATCTCATTAATTTGGGGGACCAAATGGCAGAGAAGGTGCATCACTTGAGGCCAGGAGTTTGAGACCAGCCTGGTCAACATAGAGAAACCCTGACTCTAGTAAAAATACAAAAAATCAACTGGGCATAGTGGTGTACACCTGTAATCCCAGCTACTTGGAAAGCTACCAGAACCTGGAAAGCAGAGATAGCAGTGAGCTGAGATTATGCCACTGCACTCCAGCCTGGATGACCGAGGGAGCCTCTGTCTCAAAAAAAAAGAAAAAGAAAAAGAAAAAAGAAAAATCCACAGTAAAAGGAGAAAAAAAAAATCAAAAAGAAAAAATGTGGAGGTCAAAAGGCCCGTCTTAGGTTCTATAGTAGTGATGTTATCTTCACGAGTAATTTGAGAAACTGCAAATCTTATGACCCCTGGAATAATGGCAGGTAATTATTTAGAATTCAAGCCCTTCTCTTTCTCTTAACTTGGTGGCCTTTCATTAGTTTTAGAAGAACAGTTTAGTTTTTGGGAAGGACTATTATCATTTAAACTATAAAATAGGCCGGTGCAGTTACTCATACTTGTAATCCCAGCACTTTGAGAGGCCAAGGTAGGCAGACCGCCTGAGGTCAGGAGTTTGAAACCAGCCTGGCCAAATGGTGAAATCCTGTCTCTATTGAACGTACAAAAATTAGTTGGGCATGGTGGTGGATGCCTGTAATCCCAGCTACTTGGGAGGCTGAGGCACAAGAACCACTTGAACTCAGGAGGTAGAGGTTGCAGTGAGCCTGATTGCACCACTGCACTCCAGCCTGGGTGACAGAGTGAGATTCCGTCTCAAAAAATAAAATAAAATAAAATAAAATAAAAAAGTAGAAAGCAAATTTCTCTCAAAGTTAGCTTGGCCAATGCCCAGGAATGTACAGCCAATCTGTGAGGCTACAGACAAATGCAGTCAGACACGTCAGATTTCTCTTCCTGTCTTAAATTTTGCAAAAGTGATTTCATTATTGTCTTAAAATACTGTATATCACAGAAATAACCATATGTTCTTGTCAATTACATTATAATGAACTCTCATAAAATCTTTAATCATGGTCATTTTAAGTCTTTTCTCATCCACAGTTAATTGTTTTATTCTTGTTACGGTGGGAAGCTAGTCAGGCAGAAACAGGGCAGGAGTGGGTCCCCACGCCTCACCAGGAAAGTCAGGCGACCGTCAGGTGATGGTCATGAAACTGCCTTTGCAAAACGATGACTGAGATGGTGAAAGAGATCTAACAACCGCCTCCATCTTGCTTCTAACCTCCAAGCTGTCCCTGTTCATTCCTGGGCATAGGTTGAACCAACTTTGGGAGAAACTCTGTTTATAGTTTATAGTTTAAAACAAAGACAATAGCAGCTGTTTCCCAAAGCAGATCTCCTTTTTGGCTAGGAACTAGATTGCCTTTGCAGGACTAACATTAGCCACAAGATTAGAAATTATGGTTTAGGAGTCAGGCAGCTGGAGACTACTAGATTCTGACCCTCCCTAAACTGCTCCTAAGATCAGTGCTTGAGATATTTTGCAGACCCTGTACTTGATGGATCAGCTTGCACCACCCAGATCAATAAACTGGCTCATCTGATCTTGTAGCCCCCACCAAGGAACTGACTCAGCGCAAAAAGACAGCTCCGACTCCCCATGATTTCATTCCTGACCTGAGCTCTCCTGGCTCACTGGCTTTCCTGCACCTACCAAATTGTCCTTAAAAACTCTGCTCCCTGACTGCTTGGGAAGACTTATTTGAGTAATAACAAAACTCTTGTCTCTTGCTCAGTCAGCTCTGCATGAATTAGTCTTTCTCTGTTGCAATTCCCCTGTCTTGATGAATTGGCTCTGTCTAGGAGGCAGGCAAAGTGAACTTGGGTGGTTATAGTCAGGCAGTTGTCACGCTGCCTCTCTAAAATAATAATTGGTCCCAGCCAGTGCCAGGGAAAGGCAGTCTCTCTATAGATTAAAACACACACACACACACACACACACACACACACACACAACCCTGAAACTGGTGATCAGCATCTTCTTGATAAGATCTCAGGAGCTGAGCAAGTGAGCTCAAGCATGCACATTAAGAGGCATGTAAACCCCCAAGTCAAAAGGTCAAACCCAGCTGGGCGCAGTGGCTCACACCTGTAATCCCAGCACTTTGGGAGGCCGAAGGAGGCAGATTGCTTGAGGTCAGGAGCTTGAGACCAGCCTGGCCAACATGGTGAAACCCCATTTCTACTAAAAATACAAAATTAGCCGTGCATGGTGGTGTACACCTGTAATCCCAGCTACTAACTTGGGAGGCTGAGTCAGGAGAATGGTTTGAACACAGGAGGGGAGGCTGCAGTGAGCCGAGATCAAGCCAGTGCACTCCACCGTGATCAACAAGAGTGAAACTCCATCTCATAAAAAAAAAATTAAAAAAATAAAAAGGTCAAACCCCACACTTGACCTCCAAGATGTCTGCATGGCTCTCTTCCAAGTGTACTTTACTTTCTTTTCATTACTGCTCTAAAGCTTTTTAATAAACTGTCACTCTTGCTCTGAAACTTGCCTCAGTCTCTTTTTCTGCCTTATGCCCATCAGTCGAATTCTTTCTTCTGAGGAGGCAAGAATTGAGGTTGCTGCAGACGTGCACAGATTTGCCTCCCGTAACACTCTGATCCTTTCCTGAAAGCTTTTATAAGCAACTATAACCTGAAAGAGCTTTGTGTCCAAGGAGGAGCATGATGACGACTCTGACAAGTATAAGTTTCTGATGTAATAACTTTAAGATCATCTTATTGGATAGGGTAGGAATTTCTGGTATTCTAATAATGAAACTGGTGGGTTCTTAAAACTGCTAACCAAGGTCAAGCAGAGCAAGAAGTCCCTTGCTTGAGACTAAATAGATTGAGGAGGCTGATTATAATTTTTAGGATGCTTGTTTGAATCATTGCTTTTTTAAAAAAATATTTTGTTTTTCCTGATTTAAGGAAATGTTTTTTCTCTTTTTCTTAAGCTAACTATAATTTATAGCAATCTGATAAATTAAACCTTTGTAAACGAAACTGAAGCATTATTTTTTTCTCCCTACCTGTTCCATTTGGAATTCAGAATTCTTATCAAATATTCTTATTTTCATGATAATATAGTTTTTTGCATTGGTTCAATGAGAATCTGTTCTCCATGTAACAGAACACAACTGGAAACATTGGTGATATTACCAGGTGTCTAACTGAGCCATACTTGAGAAGAATGTGCATAAAATCAGATATGACCTGACTGTTTTTGGGAACTATGGAGGACTTTAAGGAAGCAATGAAGCCCTTTAGGAGAATTGACTTGGCACCTGGCTCGAAAGGGCTCCTGGCCTTATGGTGTCAACCTTTTAACGGGAAGAAGTTGAAGCAAAATTAGTACAAGTAGAATGTTTATTTGAGTCAAGCTTGCGGATTGCAACCCAGGAGTACAGATTCAAGTTGCCCTGAGTATGGACTGCTTAGCAGCAATTACAAGTGGATTTTTAATGGGAGAGAAGAGGCAGTTTCTGAGTTGTTTACTAAGAATTTACATTAAAATAACATAAGCTATTGGTTGGCTATACATCATTAAGCTAAGAGTGTGGGTTATAGTGTCTGTTATAGCATTATTATGTTAATTTATAGCTACCCATGGTAATAGCAAACAGGTTCAATAGATGAATACATAGTTCAAGAAGGGAGAAGCAGAATGTGTAGAATGTGATTGCTATCAGCAGACTGATCATAAGGGCCTCTCATTCACCGAAAGCTAAAAGGCCCTGGCAGCAGCATACCATAAGGCACACCACATCTTGTTTGACTGTGTCACCCCGGAATCAACAGTGATTTTTAAAAATCAAATGATACATGGGGTTTGACTAAGCTATCCTCAGAATGGCAAATTTCATCCTAGCAACTGAGTTCATACCATTGAATTAAACCAGCACTCTCCAGTATACAGTATGTTTAAGATTTAAAAAGTGGCTGGGCGAGGTGGCTCAAGCCTGGGATTTACTCATTTTTTTAGGTATCTCCCTGTATACATGAGGCACACATGTAATCGAATATCTGCTTCTTTTTCCCGTGTTAATCTGTCTTTTGTTACAGGGGTCTGTCCCATCCACCTAAAAGGAAAGGGCTGAGACACAAAATATAAAGAGTTTACTTGAGCCAACATGAGGACAGCTGCCTGGAAGACTCAGACCTAAGCAAACTTGAATAGGAGTTCCATTTGGTCTTGGCTACAAGTGAGTTTTTAAAGTCAATAAAAAGGGGATACAAAGTTGCTTGTCCAGAATTCTCATTGGTTTACAGAAAGAGCACTGACTTGTGATTGGCTGTGTATTGTTAGAAGGTATAGGGTATGTGTCATAGTGTCCAGTGCACCATTCTTAGGTTAATTCATAGCTACTTATGGCACTAGCAAATAGTTTCAACAGATGAATACATAGCTCAATGGGGAGCAGGACATGATTGCTGGCTCAGTTTTATGCCTCTCTCAGGCTGATAATTTCTTTCTTTCTTTTTTTTCTGAGATAAAGTCTCTCTCTGTCACCCAGGCTGGAGTGCAGTGGTGCAATCTTGGCTCACTTCAACCTCCGCCTCCTGGGTTCAAGCAATTCTTTCTTCAGCCTCCAGAGTAGCTGGGATTACAGGCACCCACCACCACGCTCAACTAATTTTTGGAATTTTTAGTAGAAGTAGAATTTTGCCATGTTGGCTAGGCTGGTCTTAAACTCCCGACCTCAAGTGATTCTCCTGCCCAGGCCCCCCAAAGTGCTGGGATTATAGGCATGAGCCACCACACCCAGCCTGAAGTTGATAATTTAAAGGACTCACATTCATCACATAAAAGTTCTTTTCTCAGTTCCAATTAAGAACTGTGAATAATAGAAAATGATCTTTCCTCTCTACATAAACATCACTGTTTTACTGGTAGGTCTAAATTAAGTAATTATAGCTCTCCAATTGTATGGAATCATTATAGTAGAATGTAGGAAATTTTATATCATGAATTAATTAAGACAGTGTCTTGCTCTGTCACCCAGCCTGGACTGCAGTGGCACAATCACAGCTCACTGCAGCCTCGATTCACATAGGCTCAAGCAATCCTCCTGCCTCAGTCTTCTGAGTAACTGGGACCGCCGGCATGTGCCACTAAACCCAGATAATTTTATTTATTTGTAGTAGAGATGAAGTCTTACTATGTTGCCCAGGCTGGTCTCCAACTCTTGAGCTCAAAGAATCCTTCTGCCTCAGCCTCCCAAAGTACTGGAATCACAGGTGTGCACCAACATGCCTTGCCAAGGATCCTTCTTCGTGGCACTAGGCCACTGTTCAAAGCAATTTCTAGCCTGAAATATAGACAGCTAATCTCTGTGTCTTTCTTCAAGATCATGCAACCCAAAATTGCCCTTCATTCCTCTTTAAATAAAACATCATGACTAACAAGTCTACAGTCATGCATAACTGGTTTCATCTGTTGGATGTCTTTCGTTTTGTTTTATTTTAATGTAGCCTTAGGAGACAAACAGAAAAATGCAGTAATCATGTGGCTACAGCTTGCCATCACCCAGGTCTCATGGTATCTTATTAAATGTGAGGAATGCTGCAATTCTGATACGGCCGTGGAAACCGAAAAATAGGCTCATAGCTTGCCATGTGCAATCTGTAAATGCTATTTACTTAATGTTTGTGAGGGGTTGGGTGCGGTGGCTCATGCCTGTAATTCCAGGATTTTGGGAGGCCAGGCAGCAGGTCATCTGAGGTCAGAGTTCAAGACCAGCCTGGCCAAGATGGAGAAACCCCACCTCTACTAAAAATACAAAACAGCTGGGCACGGGAGGTGGAGGGAAACACCTGTAATCCCAGCTTCTTAGGAGCCTGAGGCAGGAGAATCACTTGACCTGGGAGGTAGAGGTTGCAGTGAGCGAAGATCATACCCCTGCATTCCAGCCTGGGCGACAGAGCAAGACTCCATCTAAAAAAAAAAAAAAGTATAATATAGAAACAAATATTAAATTAACCTAATTAATTTACCACATATTTTCCCACCTCCCTGAATTATTAACCCTATTACTTTTATTATCTTGTTAAGCCTCTAAAGGAAGATTAGTATCTACAACAGCAATAGCTATTATACTATATCAGAAGACTAATTGTTAAGTATAAATAATGTTTAAATTACTAATGTGTCCTATACTACTTGTAACTTGGACTTACATTTATATGAATTACTTTATTTTATGCTTTAATACAGACACAGGCCGAGCGTGGTGGCTCACACCTGTAATCCCAGCATTTTGGGAGGCTGAGGTGGGCGGATCACTTGAGGTCAGGAGTTTGAAACCAGCCTGGCCAACATGGTGAAATCCTGTCTCCACTAAAAATACAAAAATTAGCCAGGTGTGGTGGTGGATACCTGTAGTCTCAGCTACTCGGGAGGCTGAGGCAGGAGAATCACTTGAACCCAGGAGGCAGAGATTGCAGTGAGCCAAGATCACACCACTGCACTCCAGCCTGGGTGATGGAGTGAGACTCTGGCTCAAAAAAAGTAATAACACAGACACAGGACACAAAATCTTCCCGAGTTAATTTAGCTTATATGAGAGCTGGGCAATGGATACCCACAGAGGAGCTGTTATAGGACCAGAAGCATAGAAGTTGGGCCTGGCTTCACTGTCTGCTGTCAGAGAACTATGCATGGGAGCACCAGCACACTGGCCATCAGGGCCTCTCCCTCACCAAAAGCTAAAAGGCCCTGGCAGCAGCATGCCATAAGGCAGCTCACCACATCTTGTTTGACTGTGTTACCCCAGAACCAACAGTGATTCTTTAAAATCAAGCAATACATGAGGGTTTGACTAAGCTATCCTCAGAAAGGTAAATTTCATCCTAGCAACTGAAGTCCTACCATTGACTTAAAACAGTACTCTCCAGAGGATGGTATTTTTAAGATTCAAAAAGTGAAGTTAAGTTTCAACTAAATTGTGGATAGCTCCATCCAAAGTAAAAATGAAGCTAAAATTATTTTTCCATGTTTGAAGGGGGAGGTTTTAAACACATAAAAGTTGAAAGAATGGTACAATAAAAATCTACATACCTTCCACGCAGATTAAACTATTGCTGACATATTATATTTGTGCATTCTTTCGCTCTCCAAGTTCTGTTAGGTAGACAAATGAGGGTGCGAGAGAGAGAGAAAGAGAGAGAGAGAGAAAATTTATGTTTAGATTTTGCTATGTCATTTGAAAATAAGCTGTAGACATTATTATGAATGACAGGTCATCCTTAAATATTCCCATGTGAATCCTTCTTCCACTTTTCTTCTTCTTCTTTTCTCCTTCTTCTCCTTCTTCCTCTTCTTCTTCTTCCTCTTCTTCTTCTTCCTTCTTTTCTTCTTCTTCCTTCCTTCTTCTTCCTCTTCTTCTTCCTTCTTCTTCCTCTTCTTCTTCTTCCTTCTTCTTCCTCTTCTTCTTCCTTCTTCTTCCTTGTTCTTCTTCTCTTTCCTCCTCCTCCTCCCCTTTCCTCCTCCTCCTCCTCCTCCTTCTTCTTCTTTCTTCTTCTTTGAGACAGAGTTTTGTTCTTGTTGCTCAGGCTGGAGTGCAGTGGTGATAGCTCACTGCAACCTCCACCTCCCAGGTTCAAGCGCTTCCCCTGCCTCAGCCTCCCGAGTACCTGAGATCACAGGCATGCCCCACCACACTCGGCTAACTTTTATATTTTTAGTAGAGGCGGGGTTTCTCTGTGGTCAGGCTGGTCTCGAATTCCCTACCTCAGGTGATATGCCTGCCTCGGCCTCCCCAAGTGCTGGGATTACAAGTGTGAGCCACCACGCCCAGCTGAATCTTCTTTTTGACTTGGAGTCTTGCTCTGTGGCCCAGGCTGGAGTACAGTGGCACGATCTCGGCTCACTGCAACCTCTGTCTCCTGGGTTCAAATGATGCTCCTACCTCAGCTTCCCAAATAGCTGGGACTACAGGCACCTGCCACCTCGCCTGGCTATTTTTTTTTTTTTTTTTTTTTGAGACAGAGTTTTGCTCTCATCACTCATGCTGGAGTGCAGTGGCTTAATCTCAGTTCACTGCAGCCTCCACCTCCTGGGTTCAAGCTATTCTTCTGTCTCCGCATCCCAAGTAGCTGGGATGATAGGTGCCCATACCACACCTAGCAAATTTTTGTATCTTTAGTACAGATGGGGTTTCACCATGTTGGCCAGGCTGCTCTCAAACTCCTGACCTCAGGTGATCCACCCACCTCGGCCCCCCAAAGTGCTGGGATTACAGGTGTGAGCCACCAAGCCCAGCCTCCAGCGTTAATCTTCTAAGAATAATCTCCTACAAGGATCTAGAAATAGAAATATCATTTGACCCAGCAAACCCATTACAGGGTATATACCCAAAGGATTATAAATTGTCCTATTATAAAGTCACGTGCACACTTATGTTCATTGCAGCACTGTTTAAAATAGCAAAGACTTGGAACCAACCCAAATGACCACCAATGATAGACTGGATAAAGAAAATGTGGCACGTATTTTCTCTATGGATGGAATACTATGCAGCCATAAAAAATGATGAGTTCATGTCCTTTGCAGGGACATGGATGAATCTGGAAACTATCATTCTCAGCAAACTGACACAAGAACAGAAAGCCAAACACAGCATGTTCTCACACATAAGTGGGTGTTGAACAATGAGAACACATGCACACAGGGAGGGGAACATCACACACTGGGGTCTGTTGGGAGGTGGGGGACTAGGGGAGGGATAGCAGGGGGTGGGGAGATTGAGGAGGGATAATATTGGGAGAAATACCTAATGTAGGTGACAGGGGGATGGAGGCAGCAAACCGCCATGGTATGTGTATACCTGTGTAACAATCCTGTAAGATCTACACACGTACCCCAGAACTTAAAGTAAAATAAAATAAATGCAAATAAATACAATTTAAAAAAGAATAATCTCCTACATAACTACAGTACTATTATCAGACCTAGAAGAACTAATTATAACTCCATAAGATCATCTATACACAAATCATATTCCAATTTCTGAAATGATCACAGGAATGTCTTTCATAGCTTTCATTGCTTGCAAGTGCTAGTTGTGTGTTCTTCCATCATCCCTTTCAGCCTAGCCCTGCAACACACAGCCCTTTTCCCTCCCCTCGATAATGAGTAGCTGGGACCACAGGCACATGCCAGCATGCCCTATCCATTTTTAAACCTTTTGTGGGGACAGGGTCTCACTATGTTGCATAGGCTGGTCTTGAACTCCGGGCCACAAGTGATCCTCCTGCCTTGGCCTCCAAAGTGCTGGACAGGTACATGCCACTGCACCTGGCTGACCTTGAATTTTTGACAAGTCTGGGACAGTCATCTTGTGGGACGTTACACAAGTTGAAGTTGCCTAGATTTGGATAATCGATCTCTTGATGGCTTTTTAAACTTTTTCTCTATTCCCTTTACTTCCAGGGACCTGGAAGGTATGTTTACCGCCTTGAATAGACTCAGATTAAACATTTTGGACAAGAAAGAGTTCCTGGATGATAGGGTGTACTTTCTGCATTACATTAGGAGGTACACTGAGTAAGGTTGTTCCACTATCTGTGAGGCTAATTTTGATTGCCTTATTAAAGTGGTGACTGCCAGATCTCTCTATCATAGGGTACATTTTCTCTTTGCAATTCACAATGAATCTGCGTAATTCTTTAGTGCCATGAAAATATTCTGTTTACCATAACCTTTCACCTGATGATTTTAGTATCTGTTGATAATTCTTGACTGAATAAATTATTACATTTAGGTTTGTAAATAGGTGAGATTACAAAAATGACTTTAATATTAGAGAATACATAAGTCAAGACCCTGACAAGAACTAGGTATCTCACTATGCTTTGTCTAAATACAGACAAATAATTTTTTTTACTGGAGATCTGCAAGTAATGGCTTAAACTTCAATGTGTGGCGATTCTGTCTTTCTGAGCCTCTTCTGGAAATGACATTCCCCTATAATCTCAGCTTATTTACCCACTGTATCAGACAGCCTTGGTTGAATAGAAGTGTCAGTACAAGCGTAGTTAAAAAACTGTTAGGAAGGCTGGCTGCAGTGGCTCACACCTGTAATCCCAGCACTTTGGGAGGTCGCAGTGGGCAGATCACAAGGTCAGGAGTTTGAGATCAATCTGACCAACGTGGCAAAACCCCGTGTCTACTAAAAATATGGGCATGGTGGCACGAGCCTGTAATCCCAGCTACTCAGGAGGTTGAGGATAAAAAATTGCTTGAACCCGGGAGGCAGAGGTCACAGTGAGCTGAGATTGCAGCACTGCACTCCAGCCTGGGGGACAGAGCGAGATTCCGTCTCAAAAAACAAAACAAAAACAACAAACAAACAAACAAAAACTGTTAGGAAAAGCACAGACTTTGGATTTAAAATCAATGGCTACGTTCACTTGCTTAGACTACAATGTTTATGAAGGTTTCCATGGTTAAATAGTCCAAAGGAGAATTTGACAATTAATAAAATAGTCTATAAAGTGCTCGTACACCATCTCTCTCTTTCCTTAGTGAAAAATCTGTAATTCATAATATGATGCATTTTATTGGAACTTCTAAAGAAGATGAGTCAGAACATGGTAAGGAAGCTAAAAGGTTTGGATGAATCAAATTATAGCTCAATCCAAGAAACTGGTTTACTAGGGGTAGTTTTGGGGACATCTGATTTCTCTGAATTCACCCTAGTCCTTTCCCAAGTCTAATTAAATTGTGTTTAACATTTCCCAAAATATTCATATTCAGTCATTGACATGAAAAATACTGGGAATCTAGAAGTGTCATATGATCCTTTCGTAGCTCACAAGCAAAGATGGCTGAGTTTTCACGCTCATGGGTGCATGTGCCTCCCTCAAACTTTATCAAGATGTTGGCACATTACTTGTGTGATGTAAATTTTTAAAAAGAAAAAAAAGAAAAAGTGCTCTATGAGAAAAGTAGGCTGGACGCTGTGGCTTACACCTGTAATCCCAGCACTTTGGGAAGTCGAGGCAGGTGGATCATCTGAGGTCAGGAGTTCGGGACCAGCCTGACCAACACAGTGAAACCCCGTCTGTACTAAAAATACAAAAATTAGCGGGGTGTGGTGTCAGGTACCTGTAATCCCAACTACTTGGGAGGCTGAGACAGGAGAATTGCTTGAACCCGGGAGGCAGAGGTTGCAGTGAGCCAAGATCGTGTCACTACACTCCAACCTGGGCAACAGAGCGAGACTCTGTAACAAAAAAAAAAAAAGAAAGAAAGAAAGGAAAAAAAAAGAAAATAACAAAGTAATAATAAAAGTTAGCAAAGACAAAAAGTTACATCTTTAGCATAAAAAATTAACTGGAACTATATGCCTCAGTTCTTATCAGTTTAAAATCCCATAACTGAATGAACAACTCATTAACAGTCAACAGAATGAAGTCATCTATGTTGCAAAATAGAGGATTTATTAATAGTGGGAGAGGCCAACTTCACTTACGCACAGTTGTTTAAATGTAACTTGGGTTTAAACTTTAAATACACTTTTACCCATAATAACCTTAGGATTATTTTAACAGAAAAAGGAGGGACAGCTATTTGGAAATAAGGAATATTATTTGTTGATGAAGAAAAACACCAAAATTCCCTAGCAGACATAAGAGAGGTCGTCAATTAAGTGGCTTAATTCCTATGATCAACCAGCATTCTTTTTTTTTTGAGACAGAGCTTTGGTCTGTTGCTGAGGCTGGAGTGCAGTGACATGATCTCCTCTCACTGCAACCTCCACTTCCTGGGTCAAGTAATTCTGCCTCAGTCACCCGAGTAGCTGGGATTACAGGTACTCACCATCATGCCCCACTAATTTTTGTATTTTTAGTAGAGATGGTGTTTCACCATCTTGACCAGGATGGCCTTGAACTCCTGACCTCAAGTGATACCCCCACCTCAGCCTCCCAAAGTGCTGGAATTACAGGCGTGAGCCACTGCGCCCAGACTCAACCAGCGCTCTTAACAGCCCATTGCAGCATTTCCCAACCTTTTTGGCACCAGGGACTGGTTTTGTAGAAGACAATTTTTCTACAGACCAGAGTTGCTGGGCATGGTTTCAGGAAGATAGAAGAGCATTACAGTTATTGTGCATTTTATTTCTATTATTACTACATTGTAATATATAATGAAATAATGGTATGACTCAGCATAATGTAGAATCAGTGGGAGTCCTGGGCTTGTTTTCCTACAACTAGACAGTCCCATCTGGGGTGACGGGAGACAGTGAGATCATCAGGCATTTGATTCTCATAAGGAGCACACACACTACCTAGATCCCTCGCATGTGCGGGTCCCCACAGGGCTCCCACTCCTGTGAGAGACTAATGCTGCCGCTGATCCTACAGGAGGTGGAGCTCAGGCAGTAATGCTCACTGGCCTGCCGCTCACCTCCTGCTGTGTCGCTGGGGTCCTAACAGGCCACGGACTGGTACCAACCAGTCTGTGGCACAGGCGTTGGGAACCTCTGTCCTATTGGACTCGTCTACATATTTGTAGAAGAAATAATGTTATATAAGTTACAAATAAGAAAATTGGTTGTGTTAGCACAACTTCATTTAAAGAAGAAGTAGGATAGAAGGCTGGAAGGGTGAAATGGAGACCCAGTGGGGGAGGTCTTGAGTTCTAGAGCCTGCACATTCTCCCACAGGTAGCAGGGAGTCAGTGAAGGTTGTGGAGCGAGGTGGCAAAGAGGAGAACACGTGGTTGAGAGATGACCGGGAACACTTCTCTGAGAAATAGCATCTAGTATGAGCTGGACACTGCAGGCCCAGCCAAGATGCCTTCTCCCGTCCTCAGAGCCAGTCTGCAAAGTGAATATTGTCCCAGTCTGAACAGGCTCAGAGAGAATGTGTCTCACTGAAGGCCATGCTACTGGTAAATCGTGGAACTAAGATTCAAAACAGGGCATTCTTCTCTCCACTCTAGGCAGTGGCCGTAACCAGAAATGTAGAAAACTTGCCTGCTGGGGCAAGGGAGGACACTGGCCTGGCACATGGCTTTCTCCTGTATTTTCGGGGACATCGGCCCAACCAGGGGATCCTCTGGGCTTACGCATCCCTCTCCCCTCCCCATCCCTTGCTGCTATGTGTGTGTGACTTTGGAAAAGCCACCTTATCTTTCCTCTAAATGGCTAAAGACTTGGCAAAGGAGTGAATTAACAGGGCACAGGAAGTACACACCCTACATAGCATGACAATGTCAGAGACGAGGTGTTTGGCCATCACCCTCAAATGTGTCATTTCAACATTTTTCTACTCTCACTTCCTTCTTACCTACTTAAAATCATCATTGTTGCCAAAAGCAGGAATGGGGCAGGTGCACTCAAGGGGAAGAATTTGGAAGAGGAAATCTGTAGGGGCCATGATGTTTCCTGAACTTGGAATATAGCTTGATTCTGAATATATAAAGAATATCACTTGAGAGGTTACGGAAGGAATGGAGCTGGGGTTTGTGATTGTTTCTGGGTACAGTTGCAAAGTCACGTCCCCAGTGTTTCTCAGGTCTTCACACGCATGTGAATCACGGCAGGATCTTCTTGTGATAAAGCTTCTAGTTCAGCAGGTCTGGGGTGGGGCCGAGAGTCTGCTTTTCTCACAAGTCCCAGTTGCCGCAGGTCCCGAGTTCACACTTTGAGCTTCAACGAGCCAGATTTCATTGCCTGTTTTTGTTTTTGATATGGAGTCGCAGTCTGTCGCCCAGGCTGGAATGCAGTGGCGCGATCTCTGCTCACTGCAACCTGTGCCTTCCGGGCTCAAGTGATTCTTCTGCCTCAGCTTCCCGAGTGGCTGGGACTACAGGCACCCGCTACCACACCCAGCTAATTTTGTATTTTTAGTAAAGACTGAGTTTTGCCATATTGGCCAGGCTGGTCTCACACTCCTAACCTCAGGTGATAGGCCCACTTCGGACTCCCAAAGTGCTTGGATTACAGGCGTGAGCCACTACCACACCTGCCTGAGCCAGACTTCTTTAAGGACAAATCTCTGTAAAATGGTGGCAGAGGGTCTTGCTTAGTGTGGAGGAAATGTGAAGCAGTAAATAAAAGGCATTTGTGCAAATGATACACTTCAGTATTAATTGTTTAACTCAACACATACTGGGTGAGAGTTCCCCAAATGCCTGGTGCATGTGATAGAGGAAAAAGAGATCTGCTCTTGCAAATTGCTCCAAGTTTCAGAGGGTGGAATGAAAAGAACCAAAATGTTCTGCAGCTAAGCAACCGAGCAAACCAGGTGCAGAGAGGAGACAGCTGGGGCCGATGTCTCAGGAGGAATCTCTGGAATTCCTCTTGCTTGGTGACATCACTCACAGAGCAGCAGAGCCTCGGCCCCTTGTGCGGGATCCAGGTGGGTCTCAGCCAGGATGAAGGGAGCAGAGCAAACACTCCACCCCCTTCTCCCCAAGGGAGCCAGGCTTTTGCATCCCCAGACAGCCTCTTGTGGCCAACTCCTTGAGGTCCCCGCCCTGTACCACCCCAGGTTCCAGGGTCCAACTCTGGGAAATTGCAGCGTTCTCTGAACCTTTCCTGCTGGTGGGATGAGGAGGAAGGCGGTTCCTGGCAATAGGGCGTGGGAGGAAAAGCGTCCTGGGGCTCAGAAGAGAGCAGGGTCCAGCTCCTAGAGGATCCGGATTGGATCGGACCCTGTGCTCAGGGGAGGCAGTGAAAATTGAGCTCGTGTTGCTTCACAAAATAGAATTCGTAACACCCACCTCATCAAATTTCATGAGAATGAATATGATCATTGATCATTTATGTAAACTATCTGAAACAGTGATGGAACCCAGAGGCTCCGTTAGCTCCTATTCCCCCTGCCCTGAAGATAAGGACCAAAGCCCTTGGCATGGCTCACAGCGCCTCTCCGAGCTGGCCCCTGCCTCCCTGTCTAGCCTCATCTCTGGCTCCCACCTCCCCCGTCTCCAGCCACACTGATGAGCTGAGGTTGCTATGGCCCCTGTGATGCCATGCTGCAGGACCTGGGCTCCACCTGTGCCTCCCTTTCCAGTAGTGGCCCTCATCCCAGCCCGCTTGGCAAATGCTACTTCCCTCTTTCAGCTCAGCACAGCAATGTCTGTCCCACAAAGCCTGTCCCGTCCTAACCCAACTCAGTAAAAGCAACCGGTCCCACCTTTGAGCTGTCCTGTACCAGGTGCTGCTTCTGTCCTGTGCGTCTCCTCTCTAGTGTAGTGTGGCAAACAACAGCCCACAGACCAAATCCAAATGATTTTGTAAATGACTTTTTTTTTTTTTTTTTTTTTTTTTGAGAAGGAGTCTCGCTCTGTCACCCGGCTGGAGTGCAGCAGCGTGATCTTGGCTCACTGCAATCTCCGCCTCCCAGGTTCAAGCAGTTCTCCTGCCTCAGCCTCCCAAGTAGCGGAGATTACAGGCCCCCACCACCACACCTGGCTAACTTTTGTATTTTTAGTAGAGATAGGGTTTCATCATGTTGGCCAGGGTAGTCTCAATCTCCTGACCTCATGATCCACCCACCTTGGCCTCCCAAAGTGCTGGGATTACAGGCGTGAGCCACCACGCCTGGCCAACTTTTTCTTTTTCTTGAGATGGAGTCTGGCTCTGTTGCCCAGAATGGAGTGCAGTGGCACAGTCTCGGCTCACTGCAATCTCCACCTCCCAGGTTCAAGCGATTCTCTTGCCTCAGCCTCCTTCGTAGCTGGGATTACAGGCCCACACCACCATACCCGGCTAATTTTTGTATTTTTAGTAGAAATGGGGTTTCACCATGTTGGCCAGGCTGGTCTTGAACTTCTGACCTCAAGTGATCCACCCACTTCAGCCTCCCAAAGGGCTGGCATGAGCCACCACGCCTGGCCTATAAGTAACATTTTATTAGAACACAGCCACACTCATTGCATAGGGTCCCTGGCTGTTTTCACACTGCAAGGGCAGAATTGTGTAGTTATGACAGAGACTGTGTGGCCTGTAAAGCCGACACTATTCGCCACCCAGCCCTTCCCAGAAAAGTGTTTCCAGCCACCAGCTCTAGTACTTCCTTGTCTTCTCTCCCTAGACTCTGGCTACTGAGGGCCCAGAACAAGTGTCACTCGCCCCTGCAGCACACTGCCTGGCCCAGCAGAACCCAGCACTGAGGAGGAGAAGGCTGAGCACGTAATCATACGCGTGTGTTTTCTTCTTTGTCCTTCTCATTCTAGGCGAGTGAGGGCCCCTAGTGTGGCTTGAATTAGAGGCATAGGGTCTGTTTGATGGAGGCAAGGCTTCCTGGGTCCTAGTAGGTAGACCAGAGGGAAAATGTGATGCACAGCAGCCTCTCTGGATCAGGAAAAGCTCCATCAGGAGACACCCCCTCCCGGCATGGTGCTCCTGAGGACGGTTCTCAGCATGCCCCAGAACCAGAGAGAAGACTCTGAGGACAAGAGAACAGCAGAGAAACCTGCCAGAAGTTCTGTCCGAGGAAGTGTCCTACAGTCAGACTTTGTAAATGTCAGATTTTGGCAAATGATCAAATCAGTTTCTTAGGAAGTCATAAAGACATTAAACTGGCTGGGACTTTTTTCTTGTAGAGATGGGATCTCTTTATGTTACCCAGGCTGGCCTTGAACTCCTGAGCTCAAGCAATCCTCCTGCCTTCGCTTCTCAAGGAGCTGGAGTGAGCCACTCACAGGAGTCTCCCCACCCTTTTTCTTCAAGAGACGTGGTCTTGCTCTGTCACCCAGGCTGGAGTGCAGTGGAGAAATCATAGCTCACTGCAGCCTCAATCTTCTAGGCTCAAGCAATCCTCCTACCTTAGCCTCCCGAATAGCTGAGACTACAGTTGTGCACCACCATGCCTGGCTAATTTTTTTATTGTTTATAGAGATGGAGTCTCCCTATGTTGCTGAAACTGGTCTCAAACTCCTGGCTTCAAGCAATCCTCCCACCTTGGCCTTCCGAAGCAAAGCGCTGGGATTGTAGCCTGGAGTCACCACACCTAGCCTGTTTTTAAAATTATAATCAGGTCAAGGGAACCCGTGGTGGTGAAGTGTTTGAAACCTTGACAACAGGAGCGCCAGTGGTCACTGTTGGTTCCAGCAGGAGGCAGGACCCCAGAGGACTCCCCTGCATGCTGGATCATCTTGTGGGGGGCACAAGAAAGCCACACAGAATCACAGAGACATGCGTTTGCACATGGCAGTCACTCTCAGGATCACAGCCTCTCCCAGGGACCTGAAACCGCCAGGAAATAAGAATGCAGGTTCCTGGGTTCCCAAAATGTTCTCCTCAGTGGCATACCAAAGCACACCAACCGGGGAGCCACGGTCCATTGATGTCTTCTGTCGCAATTGAGGAAGTTCGGACCATCCACCGAAACGTGTTCTCCTTTCAGCTTGGGGGGGTGGTGACTTCATACATTAGCAAACACTTGTGTTTGATTTTTTGTCCAACACTTGTGTTTTGACTTCCTATCCTGAAGTGCCGGATAGGAACACTTCAGATGTATTTTTGTTTATTGCTTTACCTTGAGTCATGTATAGGAATTCAGCAGTCAAGGACCACTTCTTGTTTAGGGGAGGCAGGAGTGCTTCAGGGAAGTGGCGCTGTTCAGCTTTGGGGCGCTTTGCTCCATACACTGTTGATCCCCTCTGCCCCCAGGCTCCCATTAGCACAGCTGGAGGACCGCAGGGCGACCTGAACAGCGTCCCATGCAGCTGAGCTCCCAGGCGGAGCCTGCAGAGGTAGCTGCATTCGTTCCCACCTTCTCTGCTCCCAGTCCTCCTTTCTGGTCTATGCACTTTACAGAGTTACTTATTAGGGAATAATAATTTAATGTATGCTATTCTCATAGCAATGCTACACAAATTCTCCTTTGATCCTCTAAAACCCCTTTGGGGTAGATAGTCTCAGGTTCATTTCCTTTTTATTTAATTTTGTTTTATTTAGTTATTTAAGAGACAGGGTCTTGCTCTGTTGCCCAGGCTGGCGTGCAGTGGCGTGAACATGGCTCACTGCAGCCTCGACCTTCTAGACTCAAGCAATCTTCCTACCTCACCCTTAGCCTCTCGAGTCACTGTTAGCACAGGCACACACCATCAAGCCCGGCTACTTTTTAAAAATGTTTTGTAGAGATGAGGTCTCACTGAGGTCTCACTGTGTAGCTCAGGCTGGTCTTGAACTCCTGGGTGCAAGTGAACCCTCTGCTTCAGCCTGCCAAGGTGCTGGGGTCACAGGCAGGAGCTGCTGTGCCCGGCCTGCATTCCCATTTTACAGATGAGGAAACTCAGTCCAAGAAGCGAAGTGGCTTGCTCAGTAGCTCACAGCAGATGGTCTCATGTGTGGTTGGTGCTAATACAGGATGCCAGAGCCTTTGGGCAGATGTGTTCCAGATGTGGGACTGTTCCCCCACCTACCTCCTCCAGCCTCACTCAGCTGGAAAGCAGCTTCCCCTCCTGGCCCTGTGGCATAGCCAGGACAGCGCTGCCCTTCCGGCCCAATGGAGCAGAACCTCCCGCTGCTCTGACATCCCAGTGGCAGAGCGCAGGCCAGGAGGCTGCCAACATCTGCAGGGACAACTTAAGGACTCTGGCCAGGGGACGCCTTTGGCATCTCTGGGAATGGAAAATGGGCCATCTGTCCCGGCCCGGCGGGGTGGAGGCTGCTGTGAGGGCAAAATGCCACTGCAGCTGCAGTTTCCCGGGTGAGTGCTCGCCCTCTGGCCAGGAGGCTGCGACCACTGAGACCAATAGTTCCTGTGCTCAGCCAGAAGCTCCTGACTGGGACGTGGGCATGAAACTCCTCAGAGGAGATGTGGGGCAGTTGTGGGACTCAGGAGGGATCTTCCGTTCCCATTGTGGGTGAGCAAGCAGGAGAAATGCCATGCAAAGTCTCGGGAATATTCTGCGGAGACAGGAGCCCCACTTGCTTTTTCTGCCTTGGAGACCCAGCCGTGGCATCTGCAGGGGGTGGTGTGAGCTCCAGGAAGCCACAGGGCGTGCAACTGCCACCGCGCCCCCTCCTGGCCAGCGCGCCGTTGTTGGTGTTTCTCCTCTGGTGTGGGCTCTGCAGGTAGCACAGCAGATAAAACATCAACAAACTCCGTCCTCGCTTGAGCTGCCTCCTAGGAGGCTGATGGTGGCTCAGAGGCACGGAGCATCCCTGCCGCATGGCACACTGGCTGGAGCCCAGATTCCATCGCGGTTGGCCGTTGGTTTCCCTCGTGTACCGGTTAGCAAACCTGTGGCAAGTCACCTGCCCTCTCTGGGCCTCAGTTCCCTGTTCTGTGCATGGGTATGACACCATATTTGTCCGTTTCTCAGATATGACATTTGTGAAGAGCAGATGTGGTGGTGTGTTTGAAGGAGCTTTGTGACGGGCGATGCACGAATAAAGTTGATCCTTAGACCCACCTGGAGTCTGCAAAGCAGGCTCTTGAGGAAGTCTCTTGCTTCTACTTGTTTGATTTTCCTTCCTCTCTCCCTCTTCTCTCCAAATCCTTGCCATCCTTGAAGTATCGTGGTGGTGGTATGGTGACTTGGAGGGCCACGCCATGCAGAATCAGGAATCATCACCATCTTCCTTGATGATCCAGAATAACTTTCATTTCCCCACTGCTACTTCCTTCTTTGCTCCGTGTTGGAGTGACCCCCTCGGCTTATCTGTGGTTTCACTTTCCACAGGGTAACTGTGCGCACAGCACTCACTGCAGCCTCAAGCTCCTGGGCTGCAGAGATCCTCTTACCTCAGCCTTCCAGGGGGCTGGACCACAACGGCAAACCACCATGCCTGGCTCATCTTCTGCATTTTTTGTAAAGATAGGGTCTTACGATGTTGCCCAGACTGATTTGGAATTCCTGGCTTCAAGCAATCCCTCACCTTGACCTCCCAAAGTGCTGGAATTACAGGTGTGAGTCACTGCGGTCAGCTCAGTATAATAAGTTATATTGAGAGAGAAAGAGATTTATAGAGAGACCACATTCACATAACTTTTATTATAGTACCTTGTTATGACTGTTCTATTTACTATTGGTTATTGTTGTTAGTTTCTTCTGTACTTAATTTATGCATTAACCTTTTTTATGAGACAAGGTCTCGCTCTGTTGCCCAGGCTGGAATGCACTGGCATAATCTTGGCTCACTGCAGTCTCCGCCTCATGGATTCAAGGGATTCTCATGCTTCAGCCTTATAAGTAGCTGAGACTATAGATGCCCACCACCACACCTGGCTAAGTTTTTTGTATTTTTAGTAGAGACGGGGTTTCGCCCTGTTGGCTAGTGAACTCCTGACCTCAAGTGATCCACCTGCCTTGACCTCCCAAAGTGCTATATGAGCATGAACCACCACGCTGGCTACATTAACCTTGATCATAGGTATGGATGTATGGGGAAGAGCATCATATACATAGGGCTTGGTACTACCCATGGATTCAGGCATCCATTGGGATCTTGGAACACATCCCCATGGTTAAGGGGGACGCTGTGTGTGATGGCCCTCCCAGCTCCCCACATCCTGCTCCTGGAGTCTCCTTGGCTCTTCAGCGCCACTTCTCCCTATCTTTCACCTCTTTGCCCTCTGCCAGCCTAGACTCAATGACCCATCATGAACCATTACCACCATGCTCATTGACATGCTGGAAACTCTTCCTTTCTTATTCTAAACCCAAGGCCCTGTCAAGACTCTACTGGGGAAGCACACCTACTGCTTTGGTTTCCAACATGACTTCAGAGCAATGCAACAACCTCTCCTGTGCTGTTAACCCTTGGAGGGAGTGTGCATTTTTAAAAAGTTGTCATTAGGCACAGTGGCTCAAGCCTGTAATCCCAGCACTTTGGGAGGCTGAGGTGGGTAGATCACCTGAGGTCAGGAGTTTGAGACCAGCCTGACCAACGTAGCGAAACCCTGTCTCTACTAAAAATACAAAGATTAGCCGGAAATGGTGGTGGGCACCTGTAATCCCAGCTCCTTGGGAGGCTGAGGCAGGAGAATCGCTTCAACCCGGAAGGCAGAGGTTGCAGTTAGCTGATATTGCACCATTGCACTCCAGCTAGGGTGACAGAACAAGACTCTGTCTCAAAAAAAAAAAAAAAAAAAAAAAGTTGGCATCAACGTATTTTTCCATCTGACTTATATCTTCACATTACAGCATACTTTCTGTATGAGCCCGCACATATCAGATGGTAACTTTGGTAACTTTGGAATGGCTGGGTCTGTACCATTGACCTGGCACAGCTGTGAGGGTGGTGACAGGCAGGTCAGCAGATGCATACAGAGGGGCTTTCTTCTACATTGAAGTTCAGGTCAGATGATTTGAATTCACAGCGCTCATTCAGGGCTCCACGTTCTGTTGGCTTCCGTTGATTTCTAATAAAAGCTGCAGATGGAGCCAGTCCTGCACACACAGGGAGATAGGTCAACGGACATTCGGGATGTGATTAAGCCCATCAATCTAATCGGTGACTAAAATCAGGCAGGAAGCTCTGTGCCCTTAGATAAAGAAAGGCTGGGGGGAACATGATCTCAATATCATTTTGATTGGTGCAAACCCCTTACAGAGAAGCAAATGTACAATCAGTTAGAATGAGGTGAAAGAATATCTCTATAAAATATGCATCACTTCCCTGGCGGGGAGGAGATTGGAGCTATGGAAAGCTACACCAAAGCTGTATTCACTGGACAAAAATGCTTGACTCGGGAAGGAGGCCGTGAGTCCTGTGATGCCGTGGCGGGAGGTGGGTCCCATGTAAACAGTGGTGTTCCTGTCACCCCAAGCACATGTCATGGAAGCGTGGGTGACCAGAACTGATGTAAGAGCCTCTGCCGTGGAAGTCAGTGCGCTCTCTCGGAAGGCGCCTCCCCCCAGGTCTGAGTGATTTAATTGCTGAGGTGAGCAAGGATTTGGTCACTTTCCTAAAGGAGCCCACCCCAGACGCAGCCATGGCCTGGGACTCTGGGGTCACCCTGGAGTCAGAAGGAATTGAGTTATCCATATTCATTTAGATTTGGTTATTGTCAGTGTTATTTATTTGTTTATTTGTTTTTTATTTTTAGAGACGGGGTTTCACTGTGTCTCCCAGGCTGGAGTGCAGTGATGTGATCACAGCTCACTGCAACCTTGACTTTTCAGGCTCAAGGGATCCTTCCACCTCAGCCTCCTAAGTAGCTGGGAGCACAGGCCCGTGCCACCATGCCTGACTAATTTTTTTATTATTTGTAGAGACAGGGTCTTGCCATGTTGCCCAGGCTGGTCTCAAACTTCTAGGCTCAAGGAATCCTCCTACCTTGAGCTCCCAAAGTGCTGGGATTACAGGAGTGAGCCACCTCACCTGGCATGGTGTTGTTATTTTAAATCAAGAAAAGAAATGGCCAGAAAGGCTGAAAGGAAACAAGCACCATCCTCCATAGGAAGCTGCAAGGGTTGGTGGCACCAGGTTCAACAGAAGAAGGGCCCAGAGATCAGAAACCAGACCTCAAGCACCAGCTGGGTGGCACCTGGAAATGCCTCAGCACAGCTTCTTTGCAGAGTTTGCACATTTAAAATAAGGAGTAGGCCAGGCACAGTGGCTCATGCCTGTAATCTCAGCACCTTTAGGAGAACAAGGTGGGTGGATAACTTGAGTTCAGGAGTTTGAGACCAGGCTGGCCAATATTGTAAAACCTCGTCACTACCAAAAAAAAAAAATAATAATAATAATGATAATACAAAAATTCGCTGGGCGTGGTGGTGTGTGCCTGTAGTCCCAGCTACTCAGGAGGCTGAGGTAAGAGAATCACCTGAACCAGGGAGGTGGAGGTTGCAGTGAGCCAAGATCATGCCACTGCACCTCAGCCTGGGTGACAGAGTGACAGCCTACCTCAAAAAATTATTAATTATTGCAATTAAATAAAGAGTAGCTCAATTTTCCTAAACAGACTGACCACAGGCACCCTTAAAATTATAAGACTCTGATAGAATACCTACAGATATTCATTAGCTATGATATGCTTAGATATGTAAATAAGCAAATGGCAGTGAATGTTCTCACAGACCAAATATTTCTGCAAATAAAATTAAATTCTTATGTATAGTATGCATACATAAATATATTATAGATATAATTTTATAATATCAGAAATGATCATATTTTTCATTTGCAAGTACTTTCTTTTTTTTTTATTTTTAGAGTTGAGGTCTTGCTCTGTTGCCCAGGCTGTACTTGATCATAGCTCACTGCAGTCCTGGACTCCTGGGCTGAAGTGATCTGCCTGCCTAGGCCTCTTAAATGGCTTTTAAAAGTATTTTCTCAGAGTCAGGGTTTTGCTCTGTTGTGCAGACTGGTCTCAAACTCCTGGACTCAAGCGATCCTCCTGTCTTGGCCTCTCACAGTCCTGGGATTATAGATGTTAGGCGCTGCACTTTGTCAATATTTTTTAAATTAGTAGACATTCCTTGGAGCAGTTTCAGGTTTACAGAAAAATTGAGCAGGAAGAACAGAGTTCCCATGTGATTATCCCTTCTCTTCCCTCCACGGTTTCCCCTGTTATTAACTTGCACTTAGTGTGGTGATATTGTTTTTTTTTTTAAACTATTATTGTTTTTCAGTCTTTAGATAGTCAAAACAAAGTTGTAGACTTATCATTATCTTGTATGGGAATTTTAAAAATGTATTTCACGGGGCTAATGTATTATTCTGTTTTCATGCTGCTATAAAGAAATACTGAGACTGGGTAATTTATAAAGAAAAGAGGTTTAATGGACTCAGTTCCCCCAGGCTGGCAGAGCCTTAGGAGACTTAAAAATCACGGAGGAAGGCATCTCTTCACAGGGCAGCAGGAGAGAGAATGAGTGCAAGCAGGAGAAAAGCCGGACGCTTATAAAACCATCAGATCTCGTGAGACTCACTCATTATCACCAGAACAGCTGGGGAAAACAAACTCCATGATCCAATTACCTCCACCTGGTCCTGCCCTTGACACATAGGGATTGTACAGATTACAATTCAAGCTGAGATTTGGGTGGGGACACAGAGCCAAACCATATCAGCTAAATAGTCAAAGAAATTACTGCTCCAAGAGAATATTCCAATTTTTAACTTTGTAGCCTTGGTTCTTGTTCATGTGTGTGACACTAATGTTGCTTAGGAGGCAGCTGGGAAAAATGTGAGGCAGAGGCTCTTTAAAGTTCCTTTCTTTATCTTTGAGAAAAGAGTAAGAGGCTTTCCCTTACAAAGTGCTTTCTGTCTGAGGATGGATATAGCTAAAGAACAAAGCTACAGAAGATGTTTATAAGACAGTTTACTAAGTCACCAGTAGCATGTCCCAAAGCATTTTCCTTCCCATGCTTTCCTATTTGAGTCAAATAATAATCCTGTGAGTTTACTTCCTCATCCTTAGCACAGGCAAATGTACTTGCCCGGAGTCGTGCACCTGACCTCAGAGGAGAGGAAGGAAACTTTCTGACTTCCAGCCCCAGGCTCGCTCCAGAAGCCTGCACACTCAGCAGGGGGGTGTATTTGAAAATTCATAGCTGGGGATGTGTTAGGAGGCTCAAAAGAGGTAGATTTAGGAGCAGGAAGGAAAGTTCTGTGTTGGAGAATCAGTAAACCAACCTCAGAAACTCAACTCACTCCACAAAGGAATTGATTAAAAATGAGATGTGTTCAAAAACAATTTGAATGAACTCATGGATACTCCATCATAGGTTATTAAGGAAAATTCCTATTCTTCTGACATGCTCCTATGAACAACCAGGCCCTTCCAGTGCCAGAGAGAGAGTGCTGGGCTGGGCACACCCAGGCACGCTCACATCCAGCGTGGAGCCAGTACGTCTACTTTTATGAAAGCCATTTAGAAGCATTGCAAAAGGAACTGAAAAACAATTCACCAATAATGACAGTACGCCAACACTTAATTTTCTCTTTTAATCTCTATCCATACATCTATGTCGTGTTTACATTATTATTGTTATTTGAGATGGAGTCTCACTCTTGCCACGCAATCTTGGCTCACTGCAACCTCCACCTCCCAGGTCCAAGCAATTCTCCTGCCTCAGCTTCCCGAGTAGCTGGGATTACAGGTGCCCGCCACCACATCCGGCTAATTTTTGTATTTTTAATAGAGACGGGGTTTCACCACGTTGGCCAGGCTGGTCTCAAACTCTCGGCCTCAAGTGATCCGCCTGCCTTGGCCTCCCAAAGTGCTGGGATTACAGGTGTGAACCACCGTGCCTGGCCTACATTATTTATATCACAGCTCAAGTACAAATTTATTTTCTTCTTCTTTTGGGCAAGGCAATTTTGTGATTGATTTTGATATGTCGGGATAATTATGTTACTAGTCATCACAATGGCTACACGATATTGCCTATTCTAACATGTCCTAGTCTACTAGGCCCTATTTCTTGGCATCTATTTTCAGTTTTTAGATAGTCAAAACAATGTTGAGGACCCATCACTATCTTGTAGGGGATTTTTAAAAATGCATTTGAGTGGGTTAAATATTCAAAAAATCACTGCTCCAAGAGAATAATCCAATTTTTAACTTAATATTTTGAAATAATTTCAAACTTACCAGAGTTGCAAGAATAAAGACTTCCTCCTACAGTTTGGTGAGCAGCTCTTAACAAGAATAAGCATTTGTGAGGGTTCTTCCCATGCCTTCAGCTTGTCCTGTGCTGAAGTTTCTCGTTTGTGTGGCATTCACACAACTGGTGCTGTCACCAGCATGAGAGTCTAGTCTAGATCAGCAGTCCTCAACCTTTTTGGCACTAAGGACCAGTTTTGAGGAAGACAGTTTTTCCACAGACAGGGGGAGGGGAGGTAGTTTCAGGATGATTCAAGAGGATTACATTTATTGTGCACTTTATTACTACTACATTGTAATATGTAATGAATAATGGAACCAGTCAGCATAATGTAGAATCGATGGAGTCCTGAGCTTGTTTAATTGCAACTAGATGGTCCCATCTGGGGGTGATGGAAGATAGTGACAGATCATCAGGTATTAGATTCTCATAAGGAGCGCACACAGAACTTAAATCTCTCACATGTGCAGTTCACAATAGGGTTTGCGCTCCTATGAGAATATAGTGCTGCTGCTCACCTGACAGGAGGCACAGCTCAGGCAGCAATGCAAGCAATGGGGAGTGGCTGCAAACACAGACGAAGCTTCGCTGGTTCTCCAGCCACTCGCCTCCTACTGCGCAGCCTGGTTCCTAACTGGCCATGGATGGATACGAGCCCATGGCCCCAGGGTTAGGGATAGCTGGTCTAGATGGAGACCTAGACAAGGTGTGTAACAATAACACCGATTTCAAATCCATCATGAATTTACCCCATTCCCTGCAAAACCAGGTGGCTACCAAAATTAAACCTTCTTAGTTTGGTCACAAAATGTCTGCCTTCTGGTCCAAAACCACCTGTCATAAGTTTCTTGCCCACATTTCTTTTCCCTGAGTTTCCAGAGACATCACATCATTTCTCACCCAGCTAAGCACAGTGTCAGCATGGCTCTCGTTTGAATGCACAGCCTGCCACCTGCCCCAGTGAGAAAGGTCAGAGCAACCCCTGTTCTCTGCCCCACCGCCTCCATTACTCATGCATTCTATGGATGCACCCCCTGCAGAAACAGCCAGGCTGGGAAAAGCCCTGCAGCAATTCTCCATCCAGTTTTTCTGTGCCTGTTTTGTCTCCGTGTTATCTAGGCCTGGCTTTTAGTTCTCTTTTTTGAAAATAAAGGGCTTTGATGCAATGTTCCCAGGATATGAAGTCACCAAGATTTATTTTCCTTTTTTTTTTTTGTTCTTTTCTTTTCCTCCAAGTGATCCCTTGACTAAAATCAAGGTTCCCATTGTCACCGTATCAGCCTGCCCACGCCTACTTCTGCATTCTCAAGCTTCCCCAGACTGAAGGAAACTGATCGCACATTCAGAAGGAACACAGAGGTCCCAGTTTCTAGGGCTGCAGAGTATTACTGCGTCTCAATCATTTGTATTTCAGCAAAGCTTGGGGCCCCCCTAATGATCGGCAAAGCCTCTCCTCTCAGTCTCCCATTGTTTAGCCCCTATTTATAAGTGAGTGCATGTGGTTGTTCACTTTCTGAGTTATTTCAGTTAGGATAATGGCCTCCAGTTTCATCCATAAGACAGATTTCATTGCTTTTTACGGTTTTGTCATATTCCTTGGTGTATATGTGCATTTTCTTTATCCAGTCCTCCATTGATGGACACTTAGGTTGATTCTTTACCTTTGCTATTGAGAATTGTGTGTGATAAACGTATGAGCGCAGGTGTGTTTTTGATATAATGATTTTTTTTTCTTTGAATAGATAGTAGTGAGATTGCTGGGTCAAATGAATGTTCTATTTTTAGTTATTTGAGAAATCTCCATACTGTTTTCCACAGAGGTTGTACAGGATCCAGGATTTAATTATGACCATTCAGTGGAAAACCATCCCTCAAGACTTCAGATGAGAGTCCTCATGACCAGCACTCCCTGCTGAACCACAATACCCTACCCCCAAAAAACCTCCATCCTCACTGTCTTAGACCACATTGCAGGAAAGCAGCCCCACGCCCACCAGACAGCCCCACAGCTGCCGCCTCTCACGGGAGGTCTACCTCCTGTGCTCAGCATGCAACCCACCCACAGTGGTCCTTTTCTACCACGACCATCAGCAGGGCTCTAGCTTGATACAAATGTGGAAAAACAATTGACTTATGTGCCTTTCAACTTCAAACTCAGCACTCACAGCTTGACAAATATGAGTATATTTAGGATCAGAATGTATGAAATCTGGCATCTCCTGAATACTTGGTCATCCCACAATTTCCTCTGCCAACCTTCTCTTCTCTCTGCATTCTTTCTTTTCTTTGTCTCCTTTCTTTCTCTCTCTCTTCTTTCTTTCCTTTCTTTCTTTCTTTTTTTCTTTTCTTTTCCTTCCTTTCTTCCTTCCTTCTCTCTTTCTTTCTTTTTTTCTCTCTCTTTCTTTCTTTTTTGATGGAGTTTCACTCTGTGGCCCAGGCTGGAGTGCAGTGGCCCAATGTCAGCTCACTGTGACTCTACCTTCCGTGTTCCAGTGATTCTCCTGCCTCAGCCACCCGAGTAGCTGGCACTACAGGCACATGCCACCATGCCTGGCTAATTTTTTTTATATTTGTATTTTTAGTAGAGACCAGGTTTCACCGCGTTAGCCAGGATAGTCTCGATTTCTGGGCCTTGTGATCCACCGGCCTTGGCCTCCCAAAGTGCTGGGATTACAGGTGTGAGCCACTGCTCCCCACCTCCTGCATTCTTTCTTCTCTCTCTCATTTTTACAAGGTCTGGCCTCAGCCAGACATGAACCAATGAGGATAGATGCTCCTGCTGAGCCCCATGACGTGCCAGGGACCTGACATGTGTGGCTTCTCTCTGATCCCCACGTGACCCACAGATGCAAAAGCCAGAGCTCAGCATAGTTGAAAACCCTGACTGAGGTCATACCCCAGTTACTGGCACAGCCGGATTTAAACCTAAGACTTTCCCCTACTCCACAGGGCTTTTATTTCTCAGTCATCTGAAAAGGTGTCAGCAAGGGAAATGGCGTGTCTATTTCCAGGGGCATTTTACAAGCAAACACTGAAAGGCTTCCGTGGGCTTAAGGGCTGATGGCGTTGATGGAATTTCAGGCATGTTGGCCCCCAGGCCCTGTGTATATTCCCGGGGCCCAATCTGGGGATGCTGGAACTGGAAAGTCCCCACAGGCCACCTACTGCAGTCCTGCACTTTACAGAGGAGAGAAATGACTCTCCCTAAAATTACAGAGCTGGGTGGGAGATACCTACTGGAGTAAACCCCCTGGGGGCGCCTCCCCCCGCAGGTGACCCAGGCGGGTTCTGCCTTCTCTGTGGCTAACCCCCTGCGCTCCCGCCACCAAAGTGTTCCAATCCCGGGGCATCCTTCAGTTCTTTTAGCCTCTCATGTCCTGAGAGGCCAGAGGTACAGCCACAGATTCAAGAAGACACTCCACTCTCAGCCCCATCTGGTGCCTTTAGAATTATAAACACTTTTTGTCATCACAGGGTCCTGAGAGTCCCTTTCAGCCTTGGACATCAGGATTTTAAAGGAAGATGATTCTTAAGGTCCCATCTGACTCCCAAATTCCTGAGATTCGATGACATCAGGGCTGTGAATAATCAGCCTGGCCCGAAGCCAGGATGGACTGTGCGAACTTCCTCCCTTGCTTTATAAAAACAGGCCCCGCCCCAGCTCCCTCATGGCCCTGTCCACTGAGCATCCTCCTGCCGCACAGAAACCCGCCCAGCCGGGGCCAGCGACCCACCTCCTGCCTGGGAACTTAAAGGGGGCCGGAGCTGTTCAGGGAGCTCAGAGCTGAGATCCTCCGGGAGTCCAGGGCTGGAGAGAAAAGCTCTGCGCAGAAGGCAAGGAGCCAGTCTCGGTAGGTCGAGTTTCTGTGCTTGGGGTCTGTCTCCTCTTCTCTCTCTTAGAAGTCTTTCCAGCAAGCGGAGCCGGTGAAGGAATGCTTTAACAAAGGGACCAACTTTGTAATTCAGGCAGCTAGAGGATACGCTAGAATCCACTCCAGAGGAGAGACGTCTGTTTGCATTTGCATCTGAGTGGGATAGGCTGGAGTGTTTTGGAGAGGAGAGGGAGTCGGGCGAAGGGAGATTAGGGGGGATGCATTCCTTGGAGAAGCCTCTGCTGGCAGAGTACGTACAGAAATGCCCTAAATAGGCTACAGAAACACCTCAAGATGACCAGGCAATGCAGGGAAAATTCAGAACAACTGGCTTTGGGTTGCTCTGGACAACCCATGTGTCACTGGACACGTGACTGTGACAGCCAGGAGGGCCCTCTGGGGTCCCCAGTTAACTCCCTCCTCCAGTAAACCCCCAGGAAGGAACTGAGGCTGTGGATGGGGCAGAAGGGGCCTTACTTCCAGGGCATGATCTGCTAGGTGCTGGGAGAGAGAAGCAGGTGACTTTCGCCTCCCACATTACCCCGCAGAGAAATGCCTCTGACCGCCTCCCCAGGCGCTGCCACCGCGAGTCTCCACAGGTCAGTTTGGCGCGCTGGCTTTTTGCCCAGGGTGCCTCAGTCAAGTGTGCAGTCCTCCTTAAAGGCCGTTTTAATCACAGGGGAAAAAACTAACATCAATGTCTTTTATTCCTAAAGCACTCTGCAGGAAGCCTGTGGACTCTAGATTTTCACTGTTATTATCTTTATTTTCTTAACCTCACAGGGAGGGAGAAAGGGTGGGAGGAAAGAGGAAAACATGCCGAGGTCCCAGGTAACTAATGACAAACTCAAGCTCAAAGAAGTGTGGTAACAATGATGCATTTGGTGGCCAATTGGGAATCATATGGTGGTCTCCCATAGCTACTTGATGACAGAAAAAATGTCGTGTGTGTGTGTGTGTGTGTGTGTGTGTGTGTGTGTGCGTGTGTGCACGTTGCAATCCCAGGAAGCAGTCCTGCAAATACCATTATCAGGTGGAGTTCCCTCAAAGGTGACTTCCTAGCAGTCCTTGCTGTGGCAGGAATGCTCTTTCTGGGATCTAGAATCAATCCATGACAATCAAATCAGTCAAAGCATGAGCTGCTGGGTGGGTGCTTCTTGTGCGGGCGGAGTCGGACTCTGGCACCGGCAAGGACGCAGTGAGTATTGAGATATGAATAGCTCCGTCCTGCCCATCCATTTATTCCACCTAAAATGTTCTCAGAGATGCCAGCCTCCAATCTCTGGATCAAATGATAAAGCCCCAGATCAAAATCTCAGGAGCAAGTGAAAGCTGCCCTCTCTCCAAAGTGCTCCTTCTCTGCCTGACTCTCCAAGACCAGCTCAGTTTATTTCACGATGCCTCGTGTTGCACTCCCTGTTTCATCACAGGCCTGGGCCAGGCCAGGCAGCCGGGGAGTAGCTGGGAATAGCTGTTCCCCTTTGGCAGTTTGTGAATTCACTGAGGCTTTGATTCCCCCCAGAGCCTGACATATTGCTGAGCAGAGCCAGTGGTCAGTAGATTTCAAAGGATTCCTGCAAGCAGCCCAGGCACTTCTTTGTGAACCCAAAAGTATCTGAAACAGATCTCAGTCAATTTAGAAAGTTTATTTTGCCAATGTTAGGGAAATATCTTGACACAGCCTTCGGAGGTCCTGAGGACCTGTGCTCAAGGTGGCCAAGGTACGGCTTGGGAGACATGGGACATCAGACAGTGTGTGTAAGACGTGCATTAGCTCGGTTCGGAAAGGCAGGGCAACTCTACAGCGGTTTCCAGGCCATAGGTAGGTAAGAGACAAAAGACTGCATTCTTTAGAGTCTTTGTCAGCCTTTCACTGCATACACAATTTACATGTAAGAGCCGGGGCAGAGGAAGAGTCACTTGTGCCTTAGTCGGCTCAGTGAATCTACTTTTTTATTTTTTTGAATGAAGTTTTACTCTTGTTGCCCAGACTGGAGTGCAGTGGCACAATCCCGGCTCACTGAAACCGCCACCTTCCGGGTTCAAGTGATTCTTCTGCCTCAGCTTCTGTGTGGTTGGGATTACAGCCACCCGCCACCACGTCTGGATAATTTTTGTATTTTTAGTAGAGACAGGGTTTCACCATGTTGGCCAGACTAGTCTTGAACTCCTAACCTCAGGTCATCCACCCACCTCAGCCCTCCAAAGTGCTGGGATTACATACGTGAGCCACCACACTCAGCCTGAATCTACATTTTTACAAAAACTATAGGGCAGAGGAAGCAATCAGATACGCATTTGTCTCAGGTGAGCAGAGGGATGACTTGAGCTCTGTATTCATTTGCACCGGCAGTGAACTTCAGCAGAAGTGTTTTAGGGTAAAGAACTTGGAGCCCACAAAGAATTTTCTTGTGGGTAAATTGTGAGGGAGGTAAGTAGCTTTTTATCGCGTAGCTGCTTATGTAGGAATCAAATGGGAGGCAGGTTTGCCTCATGCAGTTCCTAGCTTGGCTTTTCCCTTTGGCTTAGTGATTTGAGGGTCTCAAGATTTATTTTCCTTTCACACCTTAGTGGTGTCACTTGAAGCCACCATTACCATCTAGGGCTTTTCTCTTTTTCTGGTAAATGAGTAGCCGGGATTATACCACATTTGGGAAAAGTTACCGTGTAGCTCAGATGAGGCCTATTACTAGTCTGCCAACAGGAGTTTTTTTTTTACAGCAGCATAAGGGGGCTTTTGCTGGGTTACTCCATTTGGAAGGAGTAGTGTTGGCTTCAGGACCTCTAAAGCTCCCAGAGTGTGTAAAGGTTATTTTCAGTCCTATGGCTGAGAGGGCAACGTGGTTGATAAACAATGGTAGTGAATGTAGCTCCCTTTGGAATTCAAAATCCATGTACTTCTCTGAGATACTGAGTATCTGGTGTTGAGGAAAATTTTAGGTTTTTGTTGAAATGTCGAGTTTTCCTTTTTTTTTTGAGACAGAGTCTCGCTCTGTCACCCATGCTGGAGTGTGCAGTGGTGTGATCTCTGCTCACTGCAACCTCTGCCTCCCAGGTTCAAGCGATTCTTCTGTCACAGCCTCCCAAGTAGCTGGGATTACAGGAGAGTGCCACCACGCCTGGCTAATTTTTGTATTTTTTAGTAGAGACAGGGTTTCACCATGTTGGTCATGCTGGTCTTGAACTCCTGACCTCGTGATCCAGCTGCCTTGGCCTTCCAAAGTGCTGGGATTACAGTTGTGAGCCACCATGCCCGAGATAGCACATTCTCTTAGCAATATGTTGTGTGTGTGTGTGTCTGTGTGTGTATGTGCGTGTATATTTTTTAGAGACAAGGTCTCACTCTGTCACCCAGGCTAGAGTGCAGCAGTGTGATCATAGCTCATTGAACCTTCAAACTCTGGGGCTCAAGTGATCCTCTACCTCAGCCTCCCAAGTAGCTAGGACTACAGGTGCGTGCTGCCACATCCAGCTAATTATAAATTTTTTTTTGTAGAAGTGGAGTCTTGCTATATTGCCCAGGCTGGTCTCAAACTCCTGGTCTCAAGCAACCCTTTTGTCATGGCCTCACAAAGTGCTGGGATTACAGGCAACAGCCACTGCACCCAGCCCCTCTTAGTGATATTTTGCAAATTTTATATTCAAAAAAAGTTTATATTTATCCCACTTGGGAAACTTTTGTAGAATGGGATAGAGGGACAGATAAACCCAATTCTTGATCCACTAAAAACTAACAACTGTGACAGAGTGAAGATGAAACAGGTTCTAGGCACACAGCAGGTGTTTTAGAAACATTTTTGAACTCAGCTTTGCTGGAGTGGTGGTGTAGATCATGACTGCCAGGAAATGCTAGCCCACTCTTCCTATATGAGTTACACGACTGGGTGTCTGCAGCAGCTGCACGGCTGTGAATTACACATGCCAATGGCCAAGACCCAGCAGCGACTCAGCCAACAGACCCAGCCGATGCACATGGGTGATGGCGCAATGCTCCAAACACATACACTGGTGGCTTGGGGAAGGTGTTTTGAGGATTGATCAGAAGATCTGATTCCACCTGGAGCCTCTGAAGCAATCACTTCCGGGCTAGGCAGAACCGGGATACCAGGAGACCTGCGTATTGAGAGCCTTTCCTGTTTATTATGTAGTCACAAATATTCCATTAACATAGAGCTAGGCATTAGAGAATCCATGCTGGATTCTTCCAAAGGCCCCTAAATCCTTAGAATGCTCAGAGATTCCAAGCACATCCTCCTAGGACACCCTGGAGGGAAAGCCCCAAGGTAACTCTCCCCTTTGCCTGCTGTCGAGGGCTGTGCTGATGGGTAGGGGGTTCTGTGCTTGCTGTGGCCCAGGCCCAAGCTGTGGGGATGTGCTGTGTCTGGAGCGGACCGCTTCACTGTCTGCCTAACTTCTTCGTGTGTTCCATAACAGCTTCTGTGTTATGCATTCTAGAAATCCTGCCTGACCACTCCTACCTCAATAAGCCTGGGATGGACACCCTCCTCCGCATTCCCCCCCAAGCCCACCCCACGCCCATCCTGCTGCATAGCACGGCACTGCTCTGCTGGACCCAGAGTGTCTAGTCATTCATCGGGCCCCTTCCTAACTATGAGCTCTTTGAGGATAAGAGCTGTGTCTTTGCATCACCAGAGCCTGTGCCAGGGCACGCTTGGTGCCCCGTACACATTGATGGTGAATAGACAGCAGGGGTTGATCATGGTCTCTGAATGCCTAAGAGGGAAGCAGCTCATGTGAGTGCTTGAGGCCTGGGAGATGGGGGTCTGGAGGACACCTCTGCAATTTCTCCAGCCCCGTAGGTGGGGCTCTCGATGTGAGCAGTTTTATTTCAGCTGAGTCTCCAGAAGGCAGGGGATGGGGACTAGGGCATGGGGGCTGCTAAACCAGGTAACCCAGCATGGATGAGCTAACAGAAGCCAGGTGCATAGCTCCTGCCTGTAATCCCAGCACTTGGGAGGCCGAAGTGGGCAGGTTGTTTGGGCCAAGGAGTTTGAGACCAGCCTGGGCAACATAGCGAGACTCTGTCTTTACAAAAAATGAAAGAAAAAAAAAAAAAAAGGAGCCAGATATGATGGTATGCACCTGTAGTCCCAGCTACTTTGGAAGCTGAGGTGGGAGGATCTCTTGAACCAGGGAGGTTGAGACTGCAGTGAGCTGTGATCATGCCACTGCACTCCAGTCTGGGTGACAGAACAAGACCTCGCCTCAAAATAAATAAATAAATAAGAGAGAGACTACCAGTCAGCTTGATTTCTGCTGGCTATTCTCATTCTGTCATGTTCACCAAAAAGAGAAACTTGTTTTATTCTGTCTTGTTGTAGAAGAGCCAGTGTCTACCACCTGGGCAACTGAGAGAAAGGGAAGGATTTTTTGGGGATGCTCCAATTTCCTTACTTTTCTCACGTGATGCCTCTGACTTTCATGGTGCGGCCTGGTCAGATGGGCCTTATCAATGGAGATGGTCTGATGCCTCTGACTTTCATGTGTAGCCTGGTTAGATGGGCCTTATCAATGGAGATGGTCTGATGTCCCAGCTGGATCAGCTGCTAGTTCTGGCTTCTGCTGGGAGTCCACAGTGGCCTCTGCATGCATGGTGTGGGAAAGGCAAATAATAAAACAGATTAAAAACCAGATGAAAGACACCACCCTCTTTTAAGGAAATAATGGCTCTTGTTGATACTGTTCTATGAACACAGATGAAGGCACAAAATTCTCCATCAATTGCAGAGAACTGGTTATAGGCTAACACAGGCGGCCAGATGATCTAGGAAGCAGGATTCAGTATTAATGGGGATCTATGAGGACCCCACGGAGCGTGGTGTCTCTTCCATGTCAGCAGCTTCAAGTTGTTCCAGGGAGAAGCTGGAAAGCCTCAGAGCTCTGGTTGCAGAAGGAGGTTCATGACAGTAGATGCAGGTCGCTCCTGCCACGAACCAGGTGTAGGGAAAGGACTTACCTGCTTCACCAGTTACCTTACAATTCAGCAAGATGAAAATGATTAGCTCATGAGAAAAACCAGGAAACTGAGGCTCAGAGAGAGTGAGTTGCCCACACAGGACCTGTGCTGGAAATGCAGTTAGAATTCCAGGTTAAGAATCCAATGATTATGCCCCTTCCGTGTGGCATTCTGCTGTTGTATAACACATGGAACACATTAAGAATATTATAGCTGAGGCCGGGTGCGGTGGCTCATGCCTGTAATCCCAGCTCTTTGGGAGGCCCCGGCGGGCAGATGGCCTGAGGTTGGCAGTTCGAGACCAACCTGACCAGCATGGCGAAACCCTGTCTCTACTAAAAATGCAAAAATGAGCCGGGCATGGTGGCACGAACTCGTAATCCCAGCCACTCTGGAGTCTGAGGCAGGAGAATCACTTGAACCCAGGAGGTGGAGGTTGCAGTGAGCTGAGATAGTGCCATTGCACTCCAGCCTGGGTGTCAGAGTGACCCTCCACCTCAAAAAGTTACATTCAGGTGTCACACAGATAGTGAGGAGTAGTGGAAACAGTGTCCAGTTTGGGGTAAGAGAATTGTGTCTCCTGGGCTCGAGTCCTGATGCCAGCTCTCACAGGGTGTGTCACCATACAGCACAACCCTTATACTTTTTTTTTTTTTTTTGAGACAGGGTCTCGCTCTGTCAACCAAGCTGGAGAGCAGTGGTATGATCATAGCTCATTGCAGCCTCAAACTCCCAGGCTCAGGCCATCCTCCCACCTCAGCCTCCTGAGTAGCTGGGACTACAGGCATGCACCACCATGACCAGCTAAGTTTTTATATTTATCGTAGAGACAGGGTTTTGCCATGTTGCCCAGGCAGGTCTCAAACTCCTGGGATCAAGCCACCCACCCTCCTCGACCTCCCAAAGTGTTGCGATTACAGACATGAGCCACCACACCTCGCAAATTTTTGTATTTTTTTTTGTACAGACGGGGCCTCCCTATGTTGCCAAGGCTGGTCTTAAACTCCTGGGCTCAAATGATCCACCCTCCTCGGCCTCCCAAAGTGTTGGGATTACGGACATGCTCTTGGCCCCTGAAACTTTTTTGAAGTTCAGTTCTCTTATCTGTAAAAACGAGGTAATAATATTGCCTCAAATGACTTAATGGACATGAAAGCGTTTTGTAAACTCTGTGCCTGGAAAGGTGGAAGCTGCTCGAATGCCTGTTGAGTGAGTGGTGTTAATCTGTGTACATTTCTTATGCAACTATAATGTCACTTTCACGTAAGGCCGGTAAAATGCAGGTAAAGTCATGTAATGGTACGATAAAAGTTTCTGATCAGTATTTCCTAATTCGAGCATGTTGAAATGTGGAGATGGGCTGGAGAACTGTCAAATCATTGCGTGTTTAACTACCTCGTGATGATGTTTGCTTTAGGGAGTGGAAGGAACATAAGGAATGAATGACCTTCATCACCGAACACGACATCCATTTAGATTCACTTTAGATTTCAAGGCTTGTTTAGATGCAGACTTTGCGGTTAACATTTTATTGCACTGACTGAATTAGTTTTCACCAGGTGGACCTCGTGTTTGCTTCAGAAGGATCTCAGTTTATTAGGGCAGAGTTTCTTCTGTTTTGATTGTGGGAGGAGGCAGGATAGCCTTCTGTTTGCCTAGACTCACAGCCAACATTCCCCACTCCTCCAAATAACCAGGATTACTGGGCCGAGGGTAGAGCATCGAGGGGACAACAGCTGGACATGCAGCTGTAGCTTTTTCTGAGTTTAATTCCATATAGCTTAGATGCAGGCCATAGGCCTACATTTGGAAGATGCTTTGGAGAAAATTCTGCTCTGATGGGTGGGGGCAGGGTGTGCCAGGAAAAGATTCTATTCTTTTTTTTTTTTTTTTTTTAAGACATGGGGTCTTGCTGTGTTGCCTAGGCTGGTCTTGAACTCCTGCCTCAGCCTCCTGAGTAGCTAGGACTACAGATACAAACCACCACACTCCGCTCTGAGAGGTTTCTATTCTCTTTACCTTAGTGGAACTGGAGATATTAGATAAGAAACAGATTCTTCTCCCCTAGTTATAAACAGTTCTGTTAAGAGAGGGAACATAATCATTTAGCCTATAGAAAATCACCTTTTTGAAAATATAAGAATTACTTATGTGATGGTAGTTTTTCAAAGTGGTTTTTACTTTGAGGTCATGGCCTCTGTAATAAGAAGGGCCTGGAGAAGTGGGATGAGAGCTACCAGGCTCGAAGCTCCTGTCCCGAACAAAGGTGTGCTTTTGTGGGAGCCTGCCGCCCTTGAGAATCTCACCTCGGCTCTCGTCCTGCTCTAGAAATTTGCCTTTGCTGGTCCAAGGAATAGCGGCCGTTTCTTAATTGTTGGCATCCATCCAGGCTATGGTGGTTGTGGTGGGGGTGGTGGTGGAGAGTGTGTTGTTTGCTTTAAACCCATGAGTCATTTTAGGGTATTGGTACTCTTGGAGACTGACTTTCTCTTGCTCTGATTTCCAGACAGACCTTTTGCAAAGCAACAGTAACCTAAGAATCTTGACCAAAGATGAATGTAGCAGACCTTGTGCATGGTGCAACATTTGATAATAGCGTGAATTTTCTTTTGTGTTTCCCTTGCAATTTCCCTCCTCCACTAGCTTGCTGATGTTTCTGCCTTCTTCTGGCTGGCAAGAGTACAGACTATAATTCTTCTGTTCATTAACATCTGAAGCAATTGCACTGTTTGCAATTTGATTGATTGGCTACATGTGTACTGTTCCTTTATTGCAAGTCTCCTTTTCTTTTCTTTTTGAGACAGAGTCTCACTCTGTCACCAGGTTGGAGTGTAGTGGGGCGATCTGGGATCACTACAACCTCCGCCTCCCAGGTTCAAGTGATTCTCTTGCCTCAGACTCCAGAGTAGCTGGGACTACAGGTGCACACCACCATGCCCAGCTAATTTTTATTTTTAAAAATATTTGTAGTAGAGATGGGGTTTTGCCATGTTGGCTAGGATGGCCTTGATTTCTTGATCTCATGATCTGTCTGCCTTGGCCTCCCAAAGTGCTGGGATTACAGGCATGAGCCACTGTGCCTGGCCTGCAAGTCACTTTTCTACATAATCTTTTTTTTTTTTTTTAAGACAAAGTCCCACTCTGTTGTCCAGGTTGCAGTGCAGTGGCACGATCTCAGCTCACTGCAACCTTCGCCTCCCGGGTTCAAGCGATTCCCCTGCCTCAGCCTCCCAAGTAGCTGGGATTACAGGCACCTGCCACCACGCCTGGCTAATTTTTTTGTTTTCTTAGTAGAGATGGCGTTTCACCATATTGGCTAGGCTTGTTTCAAACTCCTGACCACAAGTGATCCATTTGCCACGACCTCCCAAAGTGCTGGAATTATAGGCATGAGCCACCACGCCTGGCCATATAATCTATTTTTTTTAATGTTTTTATATTAAAATAAATAGAGACAGAGTCTCACTGTGTTGCCCAGGCTGGTCTTGAACTCCTGGGCTCAAGTATTCCTCCCACCCTGGCCTCCCAAAGTGCTGGGGTTACAGGCATGAACCACCACATGCAACCTCACTTTCCTATATAATTGAAACAATAGAACTACAGCACCATTTGTAGGAGTTTCCCAGTTTACACCGCGTGTGCACACTCTCTATATCCCATATTCTCACAACAAAACAGAAACTACAGGAGGTCGGCCCCAGAGGCAACCTTGGGGCATCCAGCCTACTTGGTTCTGCATTGCTGGCAGCAGATTTTATGTCGAAAAATATAGATGTTTTCGGGGAAGGACGGCACATTAATTTTTGCTCAGTCATTTTGACCTTATGTGACTGAGTTGATCAGTTCATTTCCTGGGAGCTGGTTTTTATGGAGGGCAGATGGAGCCAGTAGGAGGAAGATAGAGGGAGAAGTAATACACAGGTGCTGAGACAGCACCCCACCGACTTTCCCCTGTCCCTCCTCCAGCTGGCCTCCACCTTTCCAGGGGCTATGCCCAATCCAGAATCAGTTACTTACTGGTGCCCATTGACCATCATTCCCACATGTGGCCACGACAGAAATGAACACTACCTTTCTGGGGGTGTTCTCAGCCAAAACAGCACGCATCCTTAGCTCTGGGAAACAGTCCATCTTCCAGGAAAGTGCGCTGTTAAGTACCCCACTCCCTGGTTACCAGACTATTGTTCCCATGTTCCCCAAGAACAGTCATCATTCATAGGTTGTTTGGCAGGGCCAGAGAACAGAGTCACTCTGGTTGCTGCAGTCAACAGACCAAAAATGGCTTCCAGCCAGGAAGGTCAGAGCTGCTCTGTGGGACACGCACACAGCTTGAAAGCAGACAGGGCCAGCTGAGCACAGATCCGCACGCTGTGTCCGACACCCAGGTGCCTGGCCACACATCCTTCAGATCTAGCCTGCACTCTATCAGCCAACCCATAGACCCTGTTTTCCTAATTCGCACGGATTCTTTGTCAACCTGCTGTGCCTTGAGACTGCTGAACTTCATCCAACAGAGAGGGTGCCTTTTGCAAATCTGCAGAAATAACTTTGTGTGCTAGGGTGGCCTGACAGGGCGGCCTTGGTGTCCTGGGACCAGCGCTCCGCCTCTCCACTCAGAGCAATTCAGGATTCCAGCCCAGCGAAAGTCAGCAACCTTGGGGCCTTCCTTTCTTTCACCCTTTCTTGTTTTTTCTCCTTTTCTGTTTTTCTGTGCCTCCCTTCCTACCCCCTTCCTTCCTTCTTCTTTGCCTGTTTTTTTTTTTAGTTCTTTGATGATTATGAGAAACTACTAAAAATAGCAAAAGGAAGATAACACAGAACAAAATTACAAGTCTTTGTATTTATAAAAACGAGCCTCTGAAGGCTTCTTCCATCCATTCTGCCAATGCCATCTCTCCCCGGCCTTGCCAGAGCACTCGTGGACCTCCCTTTGGTGAGGCTCGAAGTCCATCCTGGCCACACCCTGCAGTCCTGGTCTGAGTCTAGAGTTCCGGCTTTCACTCTGCTCTGCGTCCTGGCACCGCCGCCAGACCTCGACGCCCACCTCTTCTTCAGTGAAGGCAAAACAGGACACATTTTTCCTCCCTCTCTTCTCTCTTTCTGTTTTCAGACTGCACTGTTTTTCTGCTGGTTGGATGACTCATTTCTTTGTCATCTCTTACCCACTAGGCCTTTCCAGCTGCTCCAATCGCCTCTGCATGATGTGGACAGACCTATCGCCCTGCTGGGGTGAGATTCGCTTGCAATGAATCAGCTCAAGGTGCAGGAAGGTCCAGGGAGGCAGAGAAGAGAAGACACAAGTCTAATTCTCTCACAACAAAGACAGAAAGATGCTCCTGCTCCCTTAGCTCTTATTGAGATTGTTTAGTTGCAAAAGGGTTGTGTGATGCAGCCAGTAGTGTGTGTGGGCCAGCCCCAGGTCATGCTCCTCCTCCACAGGTCCCGCCAACTCCTGGTTATCCAGAAAGGGGGATGTTCAGGCAACACTGGTGTGTCCATACTGCACTTTTCATGCTGCAGTTTCCCACCATCTAGATTGCATTCCATATAGGAAGACTTTGAGTTCTTAAAATAAAGCAGTAACTTATCTGGAAAAAAAAAACCAAACTGATATCCCAGGCTGGGATGCATGAGCCTGTCAAGAGGGCTGGGTGGTGTGGACGGGGATGAAGGTCAAGTTCCTTGTACTCACTCACTGGCTGTTTCATTCAGAATTCGTGTGAGGTGGGAGCGCTCACCATCCTTGGGGCTTGCCTAAGAGTAAGGAGTGGGGCAACCTAGAAATACATGAACAGCAGGGAGAAGCGGGGAAGGAGTTTCAGATGAGCTATTTTTACAAGGTTAAGTAATGGGATAAAATTTAAAAGGGGAATTTAGGAGGAATTTTGGGAGGTTTTGAGAAACGGGAAATTTGGGGAACGCTGATAAACAGGAGATCTGGAGTAAGTCCCCTGATGAGAAGATTCCACCGTGGACTCCTGGTTTCTTCTGAAACTGCCTGGAGCCAGTGAGTAGCACAGCTCCTTCCTCCCGTGGAAAGGGGCGCCCTCCAGGGAGACCTCGGGCACTGCGGGGGGCGCAAAGGCTGGAGACTTCTGTTCCCTCCCGATGGGATAGGTGCAGGGAAGCAGGAGGGTGCCGGGCTGGCCAGCCTCCCTCTGCACGGTGTTTCCTACTGGAGTCACTGTCCCACAGGCCTCCCACGCCCTCTCCCCACACCCCTCTGCCTGACACAGCAGCCCAGGGAGAATCTGTCAGGCGTGGGCTGTGGCCAGGCGAGGAGGGCGGTGGGCGCCTCCCACGGGGGAGCTCTTTTCGAAGTAGAAGTAACCAGCGAGCGAAGATGCAGAGCCCGACCCAGGCAGGGAGCCAGGGCCTGGAAGCCCCTGAGCCGCCAGGGCTCGGGGGAGGGGGCGATGGGACCTGAAGTTGTTGTGACTGAAGGGAAATGAGTCAGGGGACAAAATGCCGTGCTTTAATCCTTGTGGATGAAGAAAGAGCAGGCCGCCAGACCGCAAAATAACACCCGACCGACTAACCTACTTTGAGCTGCCGAGGGCAGGGTAACCTGGGAGAGGCAGATGGAAACTGGAGCTCTGGGGTCCAGGAAGATCTGAGTCTTCCGACCAAACACCAGATGCAAATATGCACGCTTCCTGCAAATACGCACGCTGCCGGATCTGCTGCAGTCTATGAAAAAGGAGACAGATGTTCCGGCAGAGCAGTGGGGAGGGGTGGAGGCTGGGGAGGGGGCTCTGGTTTGTGGGGAGACCCTCAGGCAGGGGAGTAGGCTCCATCCTGCGTGGAGGACTCGGGGCAGTCTGAGGCAGGCTGGCTCTACGATGTGCTGGCAATAAAATCCCCACGGCTTCTGCTGCAGAAGTCCAAGAGCACATGAATGCAGCTCCATCTAGTCAAGCCCAGGGCAGGAATTCCCTTCCAGGAAACCAAGCCAGAGCCCTGTGGTCTCTGGGCTGCCAAGAAGTCTCAGAAATGGTCTAGCCCTTCCGCCCACAGGGATCTCTGTGCAAAATTATCTCCCAGCATTGGCAGATGAACAGATCAACAAAATGTGGTCTATCCACACAGTGGAGTACTATTCAGCCTTAAAAAGGAAGGGAAGGTGCTGGGCGTGGCACGCCTGTAATCCCAGCACATTGGGAGGCTGAGGAGTGAGGATCACTTGAGCCCAGGAGTTTGAGACCAGCCTGGACAACGTAGAGACACCTTGTCTCTCTCTACACACACACACGCACACACACGCACACACACAGAGAAACCTTGTCTCTGTACACACGCACACACAGAAACCTTGTCTCTGTACACACACACACACACATACACACACAGAAACCTTGTCTCTGTACATACACACACAGAAACCTTGTCTCTGTACACATGCACACACAGAAACCTTGTCTCTGTACACACACACACACACACAGAAACCTTGTCTGTGTACACACACACACATACACACACAGAAACCTTGTCTCTGTACATACACACACAGAAACCTTGTCTCTGTACACACACACACACACACACAGAAACCTTGTCTCTACACACACACAGAGAAACCTTGTCTCTCTCTACACACACACACGCACACACACGCACACACACAGAGAAACCTTGTCTCTGTACACACGCACACACAGAAACCTTGTCTCTGTACACACACACACACACACAGAAACCTTGTCTCTGTACACACACACACACACATACACACACAGAAACCTTGTCTCTGTACATACACACACAGAAACCTTGTCTCTGTACACACGCACACACAGAAACCTTGTCTCTTTACACACACACACAGAAACCTTGTCTCTACACACACACAGAGAAACCTTGTCTCTATACACACGCACACACACACATACACAGAAACCTTGTCTCTTTACACACACACACACACACACACAGAAACCTTGTCTCTACACACACAGAGAGAAACCTTGTCTCTACACACACACAGAGAAACCTTGTCTCTATACACACACACACACACACACACACACACACACAGAGCCAGGTGCAGTGGCACATGCCTGAAGTCCCAGCTCTTCGGGAAGCTGAAGCCGGAGGATCTGTTGAACCCAGTGGGATCAAGGCTGCAGTGAGCCCATGTTCATGCCACTGCACTCCAGTTTGGATGACAGAGCAAGATCCTGTCAAAAAAGAAAAGAAAAGAAAAAAAAGGAGCAGGAACTTCTGAGACATGCTACAGCAGGGATGCACCTTGAAGACATTTGCAAAGTGAAATAAACCAGTCACAAAATAAGAAACATTGTCTGATTCCACTGGTACGATGTACGAAGAGCAGTCGGATTCATAGAGCCAGAAAGTCGCAGGGTGGCCGCTGGGGAAAAGGGGGATGGGGAGTTCGTCTTTAATGGCTGCAGAGGTTCGGTTGCGGGTGATGGAGAAGTCCTGGAGATGGGCTGTGGGGGCGGCTGCACAGCCATGCGAAGGCTTACCGTGACTCAGCTGTGCACTTAACATCGTTAAGGTGGTGAACTTTGGGTTATGCATATTTTACCACAATAAAAACTACGTAGTTTCTAGAATCCTCTTCTAGATGCATGTCTGGCTTCTCCCGAGGGGCTGGTGCTGGAGGAAGCCGGCCAGGACAACGCTTCTCCGCTTTTGCCATCGCGGACCTCTCACACCACACCATCAAGCTCTTTTTTCTCTCCTTCCAGAATTTAAGGGACGCTGTGAAGCAATCATGAGTACAGTGAAGACAGGCCTCTGCTGTGTGCTGCTGCTCTGTGGAGCAGTCTTCGCCTCGCCCAGCCAGGTGGGTGTCCCGGATCCCTGCGTCCTGCCCCTTGAGGCTGCGATGCTTCCAGAGGCTCCAGGGGTCTGCGCCCATCCGGGCACGGGGTGGGAATGCTGTCAGGGAGAGGAGAAGCACAGGGACAGGGGTCAGCATCGCTGTGGAGCACACCGCCCACACTCCCCTCTGTACCACAGACTCTGGATTGGGGGGCCCAGCACAGAGCCCTAGGCACTTAATTTGAACTGAGTAAGCAGTTAATTCCACTCCCTGCCCGTGACTGCCTTTTTTGCAACTGTTTTTAAAGAACGTATTTGGGCCAGGCGCAGTGGCTCACGCCTGTAATCCCAGCACTTTGGGAGGCCAAGGTGGGAGGATCGCTTGAGCCCCGGAGTTTGAGACCAGCCTGGGCAATACAGTGAGACCCTGTCTCTACAAAAAATTTAAAAATTAGTTGAGTGTAGTGGTATGCACTTGTGGTCCCAGCTACTTGGGAGGCTGAGGCAGGAAGATCGCTTAAGCCCAGGAGGTTGAGACTTTGGTGACATGTGATTGCCCCAATACATTCCAGCCTGGGTGACAAACTGAGACCCTGTGTCAAAAAAAAAAAAAAAAAAAAAGGCAATGCAAGTGCCATGAGCCAGAGCAGCAGGCGAGCTTCACTCATGGTACTACCTAGCTGAGATGGAAGCGCTACACACACTCTGAGAACGCCTAGCAGTAAAGGGCCTCACAGAAGACCAAACTAGCCAGAGACCACCTCTGCCAGAGACCCCTAGAGCGGGGAGAGCCCAGGTGGCTACGTGGAATAGACAGGAAGCCGCAACTCCATTGCCCAATGTGGTGGCCACTGACCACGTGTAGCTGTTTCAATTTAAAATAATTAAAATTAAAGTTAAAAATTGTTTCTCAGTCCCACTGGCCACATTCCAAGCACTCGGTGACCCTATGTGGCTTCTGTTGTGGATAGCACAGACAGAAAACATTTCCACCATGCAGAAAGCTCTTCTGGACTGTGCCAGTTAGGAAGGAGAGGAATAATTGGACCAGAAGGCAGGAGATCGACACTCACTTGGGCCAGTTACCCAAGGGGGTCTCTGAGCTAGGGCACCTGGCTGGCAGGTTCATGTGGGCTTCTGGGTTCCGCCTTTACTCTTAGGATGCCTGACATGTGCTGATCCTTCCTCTACCCCTGGTTTCTTTGCAGGAAATCCATGCCCGATTCAGAAGAGGAGCCAGATCTTACCGAGGTCGGGTGAAGCTGAGGGGTGCATGGGGTCACGGGGGTAGGAGGCAGGGTGGGTGCAGGGTGCATCGAGCCCCGTGAGGCCTTCCTCCACCCGCCACCTGCCTACGGTGTGACAGTGCCATCGCAGCGTGATTTTCCAGAGATGTCCATGTCAGCACTGTTCATTCAGCTACGGCCGCTGGGGTTCTGATTCTGAGGGGAGCAGAAACAGATGTCCCCCCAAGGAGCCAGCTTGTCAGGGATCACAAGCTGGTGGCGGGTGGCTGGCCACTGGCCCGAGGTTCTGGTTATGCAGATTAGAAGTCAGATCCCAGGAGAGAGAGAGTGGCTTGCTCAGGGCCAAGCAGCCTCCAGCAGCAGGGCCAGGGCAGTCATGGCCGAGGCCAGCCCCACACTCTGGGTCTCGTCCTAGGCTGTGATCCCGACACAGTGCACTGGCGGCTTTGCTGACAACATCCCTGCGTATCCATTACCCTCTGTTAACCCAACAGGGATATCCCACCAGGCAACCCCCAGACATGGTGGGGTCTCTTAAGTCCACGTCTAGAGTTGACTCTAGGAGGCTGAGGAATGTGAGGCTCAGCTTCAGGTCCAAAACTGTCAGCCTAGGCCCTCATTTTTCCTCCTTCACCACTCAGTTCTTTTGGGTGTGGAAGACTCCACAATACCCTTTGTAAAGGTGTTAAAACGGGTGACTGACTCCCCAGAGTGAGCCACACCTCGACTCCTGATGCCTTCGTTGTTGGATGGCCCCGTGCTTCCTACGAGGGTGTCCTGGCCTCAGCGACCTCAGAAGCAGCGAGGGTCTGACTTATAGTGAGGACGTGCTGCTTCTTTAATTAATTGAAAGTAAAGTTGTTGTTAAAGCTGGCATTCTGGCTTGAAAACAGAAGGATGGCATGAGAATATTAACAGGAGTGCTTCAACTATTTTCATTATGCCAAACATACTTGGAGAAGTGGCACGTTTTCTGCAAAGACTAAAATGTCAATTTTCTTTGGGGCCAAAAATGCATCATTTCTGTGTGGTATACTTCTGTGGAACAAAAACTCTGGTAGGCAGTTATGCATATATATATATATATATATATATATATATATATATATATATATATTGTTGATGGATTCCAATGAGAAAAAGTCCAGGTGCCATGGCTCACATCTTTAACTCCAGCACTTTGGGAGGCTGATCCAGAAGGATGGCTTGAGCCCAGGAGTTCAAGCCTGGGCAACGTAGTGAGACCTCACCCCACCTCCCCCACCCGACCCCACCACCTGGGCAACATAGTGAGAGCTCCACCACCGCCTCCCCCACCCCACCCCACCACCTGGGTAACGTGGTGAGCCCCCCACCACCGCCTCCCCCACCCCACCACCTGGGCAACATAGTGAGACCCCCCCACCTCCCCCACTCAACCCCCACCTCTACAAAAAAATTTAAAAATTAGGAGAGAGATCCAAGATGGCCGATTAGCAACAGCCCAGGAATGTAGCTCCCAGTGAAAGCGCAGAGAACGAGTGAACGCCGCACTTTCCGACGAATTTTTGTTGCCCACAGACCGGGAGATTCCCGGCAGAGGAGCCAC